>SSSI01007451.1:0-14967 GCA_004796505.1 Oryzaephilus surinamensis | reverse complement strand
TTTATTTTGTCGATTTATTGATGACATGTGTTAAGTTTTTCGCATTTTTTTTAAAAACGACTCATTTTACCAAAAAATTTCAAGAGACACAAAAGTTTCCTTATTAAATTTCCTATTAAATAAGATTTTTTAAACAGTATATTAACATGCAAAATAAAAAGTTGCGGGGGTGTGATTCCACCCCCACCAATAAAAAATATAGTTGGGGGCGGCCGTTTTCGTTCAAATTTGGTACAAATATGTGCCCTAATAAATAAAACTCTTCTGT
Source organism: Oryzaephilus surinamensis (assembly GCA_004796505.1). Classification (NCBI taxonomy): domain Eukaryota; kingdom Metazoa; phylum Arthropoda; class Insecta; order Coleoptera; family Silvanidae; genus Oryzaephilus; species Oryzaephilus surinamensis. The sequence continues at coordinate 14,699 of SSSI01007451.1, read as the reverse complement.
AAAATTTCGTTTTAATATCTCTAATATTTTCTGAAATATTTAAGTAAAACCTTATTTTTTCATAAAACTTTAACACCCTGTATCTCAAAAACGAAGAGGTGTTGGACAAGATTTTATAGGACTTTTTTTCTTAAAATGTACTCGGGAATAACCCCTTAAAATATGTCCACGTTATTCTGGAACACCCTGTATATGGGCAGATATGTACCGACAATATATTTTAATTGTCGTTCTACTTTTACAATATAAGACAGCTTAGCCATGGAAGCGTGAAATAAAAATGATTATCGCACTAAACACAGTACATACAAATATTGTGTATGTCATGTGTAACATACGTGGTTCTTTTGTGTAAAATGAATGGGTGTCTATTGACCTGAAAGTATTAACGGCTATCTGTCAATGCGAGGAAATCCTTAAAAGGGGCGTCGACAGCATAAATGCATTTAAGGATTGTGTTCTTGTTTCGAACTTTAACAATATAAAAGAAAACAGATCCTTTATGGCTTTCCGACAAATTTAATATAATAATATGTTAAATTCGTTCTATTTGCATAATTTAAATATGTGTATTATAATATAAAACGCGTCTTAAATGCAAGATTATTCTAACAGTAAAAAAAGTTTAAGATCCGTTAGATTTGCAAAAAAGTCAGGTCTGGTGCTAACAACTGGCACTTTTACCATAGAAGCATAACAATAAAGAATGCTTGCACAAAGCAAAAAAATCACTATTTCCCTCATAACTGTTCCCAATAAATTCAACACAATATGACTTAATTAATCGCCAAAAAATAAAAGTCGCTATCCTAATACTGATAAAAGCATTGTCGAGTATGAATTAATTGCCATTTGGTAAACGGAGGAACGAAAAAACGGCCAAATCCAAATTAATTCGATTGGTATAAATAAAAATTTAAAGGGGCCGCAAAAGCGACGACCAAAATTGAAATATACGGGTGAAAAAAGGCAATAACAACCTCATATTTTCTAATAAGTTCAGTTTCTCTGGGGTGTTTTGGCGCAAATAAATTACCACACTGTGCGTGAGTGTGTGGTGGGCCCTTTGCACAAACCGCATTCACGTTTACAGCCCCATTGTCCATTGTGGGCACACATCAGCCCCTATTTGATGTGTGTGTGGGCGAAGGTAATCCACCGCCGACGATATACACATTAAAACTGTTGTTTCCATGTTGTTACATTATACAACTGGACGATAATTGTGTTTCACTAAACTTGTACAAGATTTCATCAAAATAAGGGCACAACTGGAACATTCACTGTATAATAGCCGTGTTTAATAAGCTGCATTAATAATTATTCATGTGTAACTAATTTAAGAAACTCATCTTATTTTATACCAAGAAGAAAACCAACTAATACGTACATTAATTATAATTAAAAAAATGATTTGTAACACAAAAAATCGGTATCCAGTTATATAAAGAGAACAAATCAAATTGTAATTATATCTAAAATGAGCATTTTCCATGGATTTATTGATAGCTTAACTGAATATCAATGATATTGTAATTAGTCTAAAAAATAAATGAAGCAAAACACATACAAATAGCGATGTGTCATTTTTTCCAAAGTTAATTGAATAAATTAAATAATTGCGCTAAAACTGGGTTAGTTTTTACAGCAAAAATATACGGTCTATGTGAAAATGTCGATTTTCCATTGCTGTGCAAGTAAGTAAGTAAACTTGGAACAATCCTTTCTGAAAAATTGATTAGTTAGAAAATGTTTGCAAATATTAGCTATTCACTTTATGCTGTAATGTTCCATTACATTTTATAATAAAAAGCCTAGTTTCAAAGTTAACAACTTAAGACAGAGAATGAGTATAGTGTCTTTTGAAGACTTGTTGTACATGAAAAGGAATAAATAATATTATAAATAAATAATACGTGTTCATATATTAGTCCGTCCTTTTATGTTACGTTAATAACGTATTTTCAAAATTTAAATGGAAAATTAAGTAACGCAAAATAGGTCATTATTTCGTTGTAAATTTTTAGAATTTCGACCCATCTTTTTACATGGTACATGTATTTTCTTAATAGGTATTTGTCTGTTTCCATTGATAATCTCCCTAAAACTTTCCCAGTAGTAATAAGGAATTTCCACAGTGTAAACAGAATTTTAATGCACCAAAACTAACATTTAAAATTGTTCAACTTCAACCCATAACCTTTTGAACTTTTACTTAACTGCAAGTGTGAAATATTGAACTGTTGCTTTACCAAAAGGATGTTCTCACGTATTACTTTTTCAAAATATTTCGACTCATCCTATATAATAATATGTCGAAAAAGCAAAATGAAATTTTTATGGTTCAGTTTTCACTTCATTCTTACAATATTTAATAATTGATGCGAAAAAATATTTACGAGAGAACAAGTTACATAAATTATGTACAATGTGTGGCATGAATCTAGCGTTTGTTTCTTGTTAACAATATATGTATACGTATACATAAAGATGTGTTTAGAATAAAATTTCAAAAGAGCAGAGAATTTTATTCTATCGACTGTACCTGACTTGTAGAATGTTAATAAATTTTGAATAGATGTAGAAGAATCTTCAACAAGTGAAAGTAGAACGACGGCCCATCAGATGCCGTCCTTCACCGCCACAAATATTGTTTTATTCGGTTTTACAATGAAAAGTGCAACGCTTTTCATATGCCAGTATCAGTGAAAACAGGTTATTCGCATGTTTCGTATTTATTATTAAATGAATACAAAGTTGCAACATATAATATTAATAATAACACTAATTATACATAGTTAAAGGTTTGTTCTGTATAGTATTATTAGAATTTGTTAATTAATTTCCGCAAAATCAATAGAAATTTAATATGTACTACAATAGCTGTTGAAATATTTATAAATAAGTTGATTACTCAAAATAGGATGGTTCAATTTTTTATTATCAAAAGGTTAATTCTGGTGAATGACGTGTTAATGAAGAATTTCTTTCCATTTTCACCTTGGATGAAAGATTTTTAAATTTAACGAACAAATCTCGCAACATTATACGATTTTTACGTTTTTTAATCAACACCGTTACGATTCCGTTATGCAACTATTGTTCAAAATGAAATATAACTAGAAACACACTGATATATTCAATCGATTAAAATTAACAAATAGAAAACATGTTTTCCAAATCACATACACAAGACGTTGAATTTCTTTCAGTAACAGTTTTCACGGTCCGTTAAAACTATCTAGAAAAACCGCACAAGAATGCCATTTCTCTTTTTCTTATTATTTCATATTACAGCCAAATAATTGCCACGAACTTGAACCGAAATGAAATTTTAATAAAATTCGATTCCGATTTAATGAAACGTGACGGCGGTTTTCTAATGTATTTTTTTAATTACATATATTTGCAGAAACATTTACTATTTCTAACCGACTAATAACGATTCTAAGCACGGAAGAGTGATTTTTTAAAAGTTGGACACGAAATGCAATTATCATATTGCTTGCAAGAGGATTCTTGTTATTAAGTTAGTTTTCAAGCAAATAAACATCTAATTTTCGTTTTTAACAAAATATTTCACAGCAGTTCAACGAAAACAATTACATTCTAGCCACATAGAAACTGCTAATTAACAAACGTAAATCGTCGCAAGGTAATTAATAGTTATTGTTTTATACACAAATGCAACAATGCAGGAATAAAAATGCAGACTTGAAAACTATTGTCTGTGCATTTATCAGTTTGACACATTCAAACGCTCAATCTAACAGAGTATAGGGGAAATACGGGCAAAACGGGTAAATTTGTAGTATATTGCAAAAGCATGACGTTTTTATCTTGGCTCGCCTATTACAGAAAATTGCATAGCTGTGGGATAGTTTTCAATTTTTTAAATAGGTAACCTTTACATTCATTTTGCATACTTGAATCAATTTGCTTTTTCTTTTACATAAACTCTGTTCATAATGCAGCAGAAGGTTAGAACAGTTTGTTAGAGAATAAGATTATTAATAATGAATACAAGAAAAATAGAAAGGCAGTATTTTGTAACCAACAAAGTAAATGTAATTATCAACTTGGACTGCAAATAGTCCATGAAAAATTTATTATTTTATTTGAAAATAGTGGTAATAAACAAATATCAATTTTTACGATCGAAATAAGCGTTTCCGAATGAAAATTTGTATGTAATAAAAGTTTAGAATTATGTTTATATTTCCAAATCACTACAGTAATTATACTTATAATTATAACATTAATTACAGTTGTAAGTATTCCATTGAAAATTATTACATGAAATGAACAAAGAATGCATTTATTGAAAGAAATTTTTGAATTAATCTAATGTCAATGCACAAAGTGCATTGATGAAGTTCAATAAAAACTATTCGATTCGATAGATAAAAACTTAATTAAATGATGTCATAATCTATTTTTAACAAATAAAGTATTTTTAATGGCACCAATATCAAAATTTATAATAATTGAAATGATAATGCAGCAGACTTTTAAAATATGCATATAGTGAAAAATTGGAATCTAAATAAATAATTTCATAATAATTAGATGAATTTAATGAAAATACACGTACGTGTACTTGTATTATTTGCTAATTTATAATGCAGCCAGTACAGTTTCTAAATTTGCTGCATGTAATAGTTTTATAAAAATATTAAATGTTTTTAATTAAGACATGGTTCAGAATAAACATGCCATAAAAAAGCTTATTCTTCAACAAAACGTAAAATCTCTACATGTACTCGTACAATACATATTTACTAAGTAATATGTAGATTGTGAAAAATTTCAATTAAATCTACGGTAATCATTATATCCAGCTTTAAAATTTCATTAATATTTTTTAATTAACTCTTCAAATAAAGCAGATCTCGTTTAGCTACAACTTTTTTAAATTAAACATAAAAAATAATGTATAGTTCAAAAATAGGTGACTTATCGAAAAACATATAATGTTGTAAGTACATATGTATATATGTATGTAGTTATTGTAAAAATAAATATTTTTGAAAAAAAAATAAACGCGAACTTTATAGACAATTGTATAAAAAATAGATAAAACAATATTTTCCGCTTGGCAAATTAAAGCACTGCAGAAATGCAATGTAATAATGGATATTTACAGATATACAGATTTTGGATTTTCAGTTAACCCTTTTTCAGTTAAACTATAGAGAATTATCAGTTTTTGTATTATTTTTTTGATTGTAACAAAATTCGCTTTTAAATAAACAAAATATCGCTTAACCATAAATTAGTTCCTTTTGTTGTAAATAGCCTGTTTACAAACAAATCTGACTAGAATTAGATTTTTTATGACGTAATAAATTTATCATACCTAATTATCACTTATATGTGCGGTGGAAAAAGTACTAAACGCGATAAAAGATTTTTATTTACATCATCAGTAATAAACTTTTTCATATAGATTAGATTTTTAATTTTCGGCATAAATTTTACACTAATATTGAATTTATGAGTATTTATCAACTGGGTTTATATTCATTTAAAGTCTTGAACATAAAATATTCATTATGAAAAAAATACTTAAAAAGACAATTATTCATTTCAAGGAAAATTGTTATTACAAACAATTCTTATCAAGCATACATTCGACGCGGTGCTTTAATTGAAAAATTGGCGCCAATAACAAATATAAAAAATATTCGTGATACGTATTACATAAAATTTAAACAGTTTTTATACAAACAGGGCCGATTTGACTTTAATAACAATTTCCACAACATGATGAAGATCTGTGTCGTCTTCATCGTTTTGTGTTTTCAAGACTGGCAACAACAAGAAGAAGAAAGAATCGGTCTTCGCTCTGACGCATTCAACAGTTGCGCTTCGTTGGACGCTGGATTCGTTTTGGATGAAAAACAAATTTGTTCCATCCACTACTGAAGACAATTGCAACACCAACAATAAAGAACGCGTATGCTAAACTGGCCATCTAACGCCTACGTACAATATTCGATGAAAATGATTGTGAAGCAATTCAATAATCGGGAAAATGTCCCGGACTGAGGGTGCTGGAATGAATATGGAATATGGAGGGTTTACGGCGGGAGATGTCCCGTTTTCTTGTATATCGAAGGTTTTATGCACGCTTGATAGGGTGTTCGATTGTATAAGCAAGTTAGCGAATGTACATTTAAAAGGTACACTACATATATGGGAACATATAGAAAAGGCAGAACACAATAGTCCCGAATTGAAATTGAGAATTGATTTTGTTAGAATTATTGTTCATTCTATTGTTGTCTTTATTGAATTGCGATTCAAGGATATATAGTATCTGGGAAAGATAAAGCGGAAAAGTTTTTCTTTGTTGAATTTTTTCGGCTCAACTGCGAAAAAAGACTTGCATTAAATTGTCTTCCTTCATATTAACGCATAATAGGGGATTAATGACTGCTGTTTCGCAAATTTTTGTCACGTCAACTGTTTTTTGTGAATTTCAACCAACGAGCAATTAATCAGCTGTAATTTAGTTGTATTTTTACCTTATTTAAACTTGTCTCCTAAACGTTTACCACAAAAAGGAGAACAATATTAGCAAACACAATTTTATAATGCAACTCATTTTTGTAATAATAAAATATAATGGCAATTCATGGGGCAAACATCTAAAAAGTTATACAAAAACAATATAACGGATCAAAGGAATTATACGTTTGAAAAACGTTTTAAAAAAGTTATTCAATTTTATAAAGAAGTATGTAGATACTTTGTAGAACACTTTTTAATATTCGTACACCGTTTTGTTTTCGACAGATACAGGGTGTAATAGCATTAGATTTTCAGAAAATTGGAAGAAAAACTTAGAAGTTTGTATATATTTTCTTAAAAAACATTTGTACTAAATTTTCAAATAAATAAATAAATTTGGTCAAGAAACTATTCAAAACAAATCAAATTTCTCCAAAAATTAATTTTATGCAAATACTAATATGAATTTTAACAAATCTGATTCATGGTTGGTTTTACTTCTTCATCTTTATGAATTTTTCTCAAAAAGATACATTTCTTATGTAATTTTCTTCTCCAACTGGTCATCTACACCGTTACATGGTGTTTCTTTGATCTTTTTACGTTAGTTAAAAAGCTGCCAGGTATTTTTTTGCAATATTCACGCACACAAAAACGATAAAGACCAAAAAAAACCTCTGTTGTATACGAGATGATGTATGATAGGCCATTGGGGTAAAAAATAAGCGCCAAAATAAAAATGATCCCCTGTAGATCGCTTACATCAACCGCATAAACTATAAAAAAGGAAAAGGAAATGTCAAGCAAAAGTTATAATGACTAATCGGGTCCATCCACTTGTCAAGAAATGAAATTTCTTTCTTTATTTTCAAATCAAATCGCAAAACAAAATTCCGGAAAAAACACCGTGTTTATTAGTTTACAGCACGCTGTTCTAAATACTAAATAAAGAAATATGAAACTTATAGAGTGAAGAAGCAGTCATAAAACGTAATAAAAAAACGTATAAAGCCTAAAGCAAAAAATAACAAACGGCTTTCGCGAACACATAATAAGCCGAATGTTGGCAAATAAATTAAATGGGGTGTAAAATATCTGCTAAGGAAGGATATATCTGAAGGTTGGGCGCAAAATGAAACAGGAAACTTTTAAATTGTAGATTTTAGATTCCGTGTATAGGAAAAATGAGACATTGAAGTTTTGAGTGCACAACTAGGTATAAAATTAGTATAATGGCAGTAAAATGATAATTCTGTTATAATTATGGAAGATGCCAGCTTATTACACTATTCGGCACTTGCACAACACCAGCATTATATTATACATATATATAACAGTTGGTAATTCTCAAACATTTCATAAATTAACTGTTACAATAACGTGTACCAACTAACTAACACCGAAATTGTCAAATTTACTTAACATTTACCTCAACTAAGTGCCTAATTTAATATAGTGTTTAAAACACACAGTAATGCATTCTCATGCATGGATACAAACTGGGGGTAAACCGGGGTTGGTTGGGTCTAATGTAATATTACACTTATTACTTAACTAAAATTTTACTACACCGGTTATGTAATGAAAGGAAAATATTTTAATAAAATTCAAACAATATGTAAGAAAGTTTACCTAGTTTTGGATTGGAATTATGTAAGAAAACGGGCCCACTTAACATTAATTTATATTTAAATTGAATGCATGAAACGAATTAATATAACATATTTTAAAACAATGGATTTCTATATAGTTGGTTGAACGAAAAAAACACAGACGACGTACATTACGTGCTGCTTTTTTCATAATTTTCCAATCTACTGCCAGATTGAAGCAAAAACAAATAGAGAGAATTCTTTCAAGATATTTACAAATGTATATTTTTTCATAACAACTGTATTTCCGTGGGAAAAATTTATGTACAGCAGGAGAGTTGGAAGAAATGTATCCGGTTATGCGATAATATTTTCGCAATTAGATACATTATTTAGTCGACTTTCATAAAGATTTTGTTGCAATTAATATTCGAAATGGGAGAAATTCGTTCAAAGCCTCTATCGGAACAACAAAGTGCACGATCGCAATAATTATGCCCATTTGGGCGTTTTTCTTATATGTATTGTTGCTAAACGAACACGGCTAATTTGCTACACAGAAAATAAAACCGAAATGCCGAAAAAAAGATTAATCGCAAGGAAGTTTAAGGTATTTAGTTGTTTCTGACATCCGTTCGAGCACTTTATTTCAACTTGATGTACTATATACAGTGATTCTGATAAATTACCTTTGTTATTGGTAATTTCGGTGAATTTATTTAATTCCATTATACAGAACAATGTGTTTTTCAAACTATCACTTCCAATTCGATGGTTATTTGCAAACGACAAAAGAATTATTTAACCACAAATAATTCGTTTCATAAAACTGGCAGTTGTGTTAAAATTAGAAAAAATTATGCACTCGGAAACAATAAAAGTAAACATTGCATAAAAACCATTATTATTACCATACTCTCTCAAGGTGAAATGCTTATGTAATTTTGTTCGATTGCTAACTGAGAAGTGAAAATTTTTATACTAAATGCAATTTATAAAAGCTGAAGTGCATTCCGTGCAATTAACTTGGAACATCGATTTATTTTCTGTATGCATTTAGATTCTTTTCAAGTAAATCGAAGATAAACATTAAAGTAAAATGTTATAAGTTGATACATTCGATAAATTTTAATGATTCATAGATAAGTTGTTTATCACAAGAAAATCATTATAATATATGAGGAATATCGTATTTTGATGACTTTTTCTATATTATTATAAAAGTTTTTGTCAACCCTGCTGAGAAATTGATTAATAATGTTATTAATAATTAATTCAATATATCTTTTTTGAAATATACGAGTACATAAGAAATTGATAGAAAGTGGCTGTTTCCTGTGCAAAAAATCAAAAACAACAATTTGATATCATTTTCTATTATTATTTAAAAATGTACATTTTATCAGTATTTCATTTGAAAATAAAACATTTTATTGGTTTTAAATTATATTTTCGATAATAAAGTGTAATAAAGAGTTTATACAAATACATATTCATATTATATTTGAAATATTTTTCACATTATTATATAAAAGAAACGTTGATAATTTTAATTTTATGTATTAATAAAAAGTATTAGGATATTATATATTATTATAATGTTGACGTTATAGTTTAATTCAAATGATTTATTAAAACCATATAAAATATATTATATCCAAACGTTCGTTATGAATTATTAAAAATATTATTGAAAATAAAATGCGAATGCACGCCATTATCGCCATTATTTATACATATAATATTCTTGGCATTAATATATGGCCATTTTTTTATTAACGACCCGCAACTAAGTTTTTTTGTAAAATTGTTAAAATTGAAGTCTATCGCGGACATTTTAACGTTTTCACAAAAAATCGTTTTTAAATTGAATCTGCCATTGAAAGTTTAAAACTGAAAATAGGCAAAGTGATTGAACTGAAAATAGCTTCATGTTCCAGCAATCAATTTATCGTGTACAGTGAATTTAAAGATTTCCAAAATTCCCCAAATAACTAGCTTTGTTTCTTTTATCGAATTCAAAAAATTGTAAACGAAAAATAAAATAAGAAAAAATGTTAATCGATTTCAAACCAAGTAATACTATTCTCAATAATTAAACAGAAAAGTAACTTAAATAAAATAAGATATACAGGGTTATTCAATTTAAGCCTTCCCCATAATTAGTTTGAAAACTAAACGAGGAATTTTTACCAAATTTTGGATTTTGAAAATGACATCATGTTCGAAAATGCTTCATATCTTTTGAAAGAAAAGTACCAAAGAACTGAAATTTGGGATAAAGACTAACTAAGGCATTAGATTTTTAATGAAATCAAAAATTATGCCATACTTTTATACAGAGTGTGGCACAGTAATGAAAATATTTTAGTTGAATTAGTCCCTCTTCTAAACATTTAAATCCAAAATTTTGTAAAATTCCTCGTTTAGTTTCCAAAGTTATTATGATGTATGCTTAAATTGAATCACCCTGTATATTACATAAAAGAGAATTTTAACTCAGCTAACAATTGTTTAAATTGACTCTTTATGAAGCCCGGCAACTTTATGCAAAAGTTTTCGACACAAATTTCTTCATAATTGGAAAATTTAATGCCTCTTAATAATACAACAATTGTATATTGTAACGATATAATGTGACTATATATTCTTATTAACATTGGAGACGACAACAGCCCACACTATGAAACAATAAACATAATTCATACACAACAATGTTACCATATAACGTACATACACAATAAATAGCTAATTAATATTGTAAAGTATTCAAATAAAATAAAGCACGAGCATGTCATTAGCAAAATTTATATATATTATCACTCAAACTAATCCCAACTATGAATATTGTATGTAACAAGTACAGAACAACTGCTAAATTCCATATCTGGTAAAGATTCCCCATTAATTAACTGAAAACAGCCCTAACGAACAAACCAAGCTAATGTGTCTTGTTTTAACTGTTGTATATCAAATTGTTGATTTACGATTTCGTGGAAAAACATTCGTAAAACGTTAATGTTCGATAAACAAATACCGGTGAGTTAAGGTTTTTGTTAAACAAATATTTTGCCAACTGGTGGACAGTTTCGGGGACCACCAAATGCCATATATGCCTCCTCCGAGACACGACACACATGAATTTAAATGCAAACGTTTCTAAAGTTTTTTTACGACACTCTGGAGATGAAGTGGAATACGAACATGTGTAGAAAAAGATCGAATTATGTGTAAGAAAACATCGTAAATTGTGTGGGTGTGGGTTTGAGATGCTCATCTTCATATATTTATCGTGATATCAAAATGTGGCACGGTTAAATTTGCACATGGAAATAAATAGAGTGATTTCCCAGTAAATTTATGCACACAGGCTGGAAAATAACGCTGTGTAGGTGCATTAATAGGTTTTCTGTTGTCATTTTCGTGGTATGTATTCGTGGGGTTTCGAAAAGAGATGTATATTTATGTATAAAAAAGCCCCAGCTGTTTTTTGTATGTTTTAGTAGACACCCCATTTTATTATATTTAAACATGAATTTAAATTTTGAGCACCCATAGATGGGTATTACACTTTGTGTCGTGTTATGAATTTATCTTTAAGAGACGATTTCCTTTTATGGTTTCTTTTTTCGTTTTGAAATGCCGAAAAAGTGTGCGTGTAGCAAGAAGTTTTCAATTTACATTTTATTCCGTTTTCAGTCGGTTTCCAGTGGGTGGGTTTCGTTTTTTGTCTTAATTATTTGGGGCTAAAAACGTCTTTTTGACAAATTCGTCATAAAATTGTTTAAGACAGCATTAAAGTTATAATCAAACAGGATATTTTTGATAAATAATAACTTTTAACACAAACCCATCAACATTATATTAAAATGTTGGCATTTCTAATTTCATTGTCTTCATTTCGGGTTTTATATTTTAAATTGCAATATTCTCATCGTAAAAGTAAAACATCAAAAAATGTTATATTAGTAATATTAAAATAACTGCCGTAATGATAATAAAACTTTTATATGAAATCTAGAACATATATTTTATATATTCTACAAAAATATAAAATTATTAAATTGGCATGTTGAATTTAGTTTCTTGAACATGAAAAGTGCGAGCTTAACATTAAATTTAAAACATGTATATGTGATTTACTCGACAAACCTTCATTAAAATTTATTACAACCCATTTTAGGTACACAAAGTTTTGCATGCTACGTATTTGGTTAATGAATTAAATCATATATGCTTAAATTGAGTGTTGTATTAATTTTTTATAAGTAAGAAAATATTCCACTTTCAAAACAGCGAACAAAAGCAAACGCATATTCTCACTTTTTAGACTTTCTGTTTATAAGTACATGTTTTAAACAAAAAAACTATACAACTCGACAAGTTAATCAGAAGAATAAAACAAAATGTGAATTTATAATCAAGCTATACTGTTACTTTCTCAGAAAATTTTACAACAATTGTATATATTTATAATCAAGTTCATTAAATTGTATAGAAAAGTTTTCATAATAAAATATTATTCATTTAGAAAAAATATGCTTTTGTAATTAAATGTTTATTAATGCATGCACACGATTTAGAATTAGTAGAAGAACAATGCTTAACCTACCTCAATTCATTATTAACAAACTATTATCCACATTGAATCTTTACACGTTTTTAAATTTTTAATTATATTTGGCTTTCGTATAAAACAGAAAATAAAATTGGTATCTACGTATGAAAACGATATAAATTTATCATAATCCACGAAAATTAATTACTACTGGTCACGGTATGATAAAAAATATGATTCCGTGCAATTTATTGTGGTTTTTTCATTTTTGTTAAAATAATCATTAGGTGCAATGATCCACTGACTTATTATTTGCATTCTGGCTGTAGTCTTAGTTGAACGACATTGGCTTCTTGCATGGCCACTTTACTACAAAACAAACCTACGTAATGTTTGTCACCTTGCACAATATTTCCAACAATAATTTATTACAAAATATTGTTCATCACAACACAATACGAAAAATACACTCCATATTGTGTTCTCCTACGTGCAATTACATGGCACAAGAAATTTTATATGTATGCTTAAATATAATAACAAGTTGAACAGTTTCCTTTTATTATTTCGCTCCATACAGTTTTTTTGTCTGTTAAACAGTTCTAAAGACTGTAAAATTTATTTGCCTTGTGTATTTAATATTTCAGAGGAAAATGAACTAAGAGAGAAGCAGCTCTTAAGAAAATATTTAATACTCGTTAAATGAAATTCACTTTTTTTCTACAATTTCTAGGTGCTTTACAAAGCATTTAATATATTCTGTTAGAAATTCCTTTTTTCAAAACATAAGACACATCGACGTATTTCTGTGAATGTTTAAAATAATATTTGACAAGGTTCCAATATAATGTCAAAGCAAACAAACCTCCCCCGATACATAAATAAATGTATGCTGTGCAGAGGGTATCGTTTTTGGCAAAACGTAATCTAAAAACAGTATCAATAAAATGTTTTAGAAAAGACAGAACAACCTGTAGGTCGCCTCGAATAATTTTGATTTTCTTTTTTTAAAATATCGTATTGATAACGATTTGATGCGTAAAATTCAAAATGAAACATCAAATAAAATTGTCCTTTCTTCCATAACATGAATATTCAATAATAATTCACTTTTGTGTGTTTCGAAAGACGATTTGCCTATAAAAGATTTAAAAGGCAACGTTTTATCATATTTGGGATACAGCAGGTATAGTTTTTAACTACAGTCTGTCCACTGTATACTTGCCGCTTTGATAGTAAATGTCACACTTATGAATAGAAAGAGGTGTAAGTAAATTTTTATAAGAAAATTCTTACGACGCAGGTTCCGAAAGTTGTTCGGCATTTAAAAGCAATGCATTCGTGCTAGAATACGTTAACATAGGCGTATCATGAGGGCACATCATTTCTTTTATTGAATAATAATTCTTAGAATTTGGGAGGGTGCTCTTGTATCAGGTGTAAACCCTTAAATGAGCAATTATATCAGTGTTAAACTAATTTGACGAATTTTTGTATAATTTTTGAAATAAGAGTTTTATTGCTCGAGAGGCAAGCATATAACACGGTATAGGAACTCATCGGTGCCAATTTAACAGGCAAAAAATCAAACAGGTACTTAACCAAATAGGATTTCATAGATGTTTTATGCAACATTTATAAATGTGTCGAAAATGGCATCCTTGTAAAATATGCAGGTATATTTAAATACACCATTACTCAACAATTACTGACTCACCTGCACAATTTCAATTGCAAGCTACAACTAAATATTTATTTAATACATTTTCAAATATATTCACAACTTGTAAACAATTCGTATCTGTGTATAGAGACTTTTACTTCAAGCTCCTATGACACAGATTTACTTTTAAATAGTATAAATTAAATGTATTTATATTAATTACATAAAAATCGACCACACCTATAAATGTACATAAATAAAATACGTATCCCGAATCGGGTTATTCAGCCAGATATAAACTTTCTCCATATTATAAAAAGTGTATTACGAGTATATGTTGGTACATAATACATGAGTAAATAAAATTATG
>SSSI01007448.1:0-18134 GCA_004796505.1 Oryzaephilus surinamensis | reverse complement strand
TACAACATCATAAATAATTCCCGTTTATTTTAGCCATATTTTTTACAAGTATGTAATACGATATCATTTTAGTAGTTAATTCGTATTTAAAATGCAGAAATTTTTATATTTATATCTGTGTTGTTGTTGTTTTTTTTTGGTTTGCACCCGTTTTATTGAAATTGAACAAAAAATTTATCAGATCTACCATATATGAAGTAAAAAATAGCGCCTGGCGTTTGAATAAACGAGCAAATGATATCATTGTGACACGCACACACTGTTTGTACAGGACCGTCTTAAGAATAATTTATTTAAATCACAATTTACATAGTTTTGTATAAATAGAAAGAATTTCTACACATGCTTTCCTAAACGTGTCCAAGTATGACTAATTTTAATAAAAACAAACTATATTAATAGGGTGGTCTCCCAAAAAAATTAGTTTTTAATAAAATGTTACAATATCTATGAATCACACTTTGATTTTGAAAAGTTTCAAGTATAAAATAATACAGTGGAACTTCCTTAATTAAACTTGCCTTGTTTGTAAAAATTTTAATATCTTGTTATTTAGTTACCTAGTGGACGCGTTCAGAAAAACATGTTCTGCAATTAATACATTTGTTTTAAATTAAATTAAATTGTAATAGGACAAATTCGAATTATATTAAATAATATCTAATTAAATGGGGCGTTTAATGTGATTTTTGGCAATTGTTGGCAATTGCTGGTGACGTCACAAGAGCAACTTGTTGTGGATGAAATAATACAAACACCGACCGATTAGAAGTAAAAAAACCCGTGGAATTTCTATAGATTATTGGATAAGAGTTGAAAATCCGGTCCTGTACACACTTGACAGTTTAATTGACATATTAAAGGATTTCATCGTCGTCTTTTCTTGTTTACTTGGCCTACAATTAGTTGCATGTACACACAATGGACATAAATTTACGTGACTGATGATGATTGTGTCCATGTTTGTATAATATTATTATTATATACAAAATTGTAATTTATATACAGTAGTTTTTGTGAACACTTTGTATATTATTTTCGCAGCAACATATAATTACTTATATATTCTTGGCTTATGTTTTTAATTAGCTGACCTTATGGAAATGCAAATATATTTGTTAATTAATTAACATTAATTACAAGTTTCATATTATTAAATTTGAATAAAGGCATTCTTACCATTATAAGAAGTAACAATAATGATATCAGTAGTTGTAGTATCCTGTAACAAAAAATAATATTAATAATTATACGAGAAAATACACACATTGTAACAAATTTCTAATAATTTTTTTTAATTATAACAGAAATAAATAAACTATTCAAATAGGTTGTAAAAATTCCTTAAAAAAAATAAACAAAACATAAAATTTTACAATGACTGATTAGAGGTGAAACGAGATTTTGATGTAAAACATTTTCGGTATGCAATGACGAATAAAATGCAACTAAATTACTAAGTAGTTTTTTTTCTAATCAACAAAAAATCTCACCAAAATTCCATCACGCGCACACTAAATATATCAGAAGAAAAACGAATATTTTCCACTAATAAATAAAATCGTTAAATAACACTTTACGTTTTGTTGAAGTTGCGATGAATGAAAATAACATTGCAGAAACAATTTCATTTTAATATTTGTAGCCATTTGAAGTGTTAAAACGTTTTTGACGCCAATACAAGATGTTTCAAGACGAAAATTTTTATTATAAATTACAATAAAAAAACAACCATTGACATAATTATTTTTCTGTGATTAAAAGCTCTGTAAATTCATCTAATATAGTGTATGACAGGTACGTGAGCTGTAAAATGCGTAGATAATCAGATAAAAACGCACCAACTAACACAAAAGAGAAAAATCCGATGTTGTTTATTGGTCATTTAATTACAAAACAACTCCTAACCGAATTTTTATTAACGTGTGATTAAAAATTATGAATCATTTGAATGTAGGAAAAAATGTTTAGAGGCTTTGGCGCCGGATTCAGACACTTACACGTAAAATTCGTGATGATTCCAAGAAATTTATCTGACACTTGGTGTTTTTTTTGAATAAGGCGCCATCACACCATCAGTGCGGTTTTAATTGCCGCCTCATATTTGTCTCTCTATTAATTTTTTTTCTAAAGTCTATTACTTTACAGTCGCATAAATTTTCAGTTCGGACAGATAGTAATAATTTTTCCTTTTCTTTCAGCTTAATATTTAATTTCTTCCTGTCATCAACTGACCAAAACATTTTGATATAATAACGCCTTATTAGTTTTTTTTTTGTAATCAATATGCGTGCTTTTTCAACAATATTGTCACAATTTGCTAATAAATTTACTGTAGTTGGAATGTTAATTGAAAAATAAATTTTGTTAAAAAAAAACAACTGTTGAGTAATAAATTATTTTGGAAAATTCTAAACGTTTTGGGGGGCCATTTTTGGACGGCTGTGTCCATTGTAACAATAAATATGCCCCACATATAGATAGATTCAATGGTCAACACACAATAAAGTGCCGTCTCACTTTATTTTCAATATAAAACCCGTCAGCTTTTCACTAATTCTATATACATAATCGCATTATAAGTCAGATTAAGTGATATTGTTGCTTTAAACGGTTTTTGTGTACTGTAACTTGTCAAAAGGATCAACGAAAATCCCATTCAATATGCCATTCAGTTGAAAATTTAGTCAAAAATCTGTCATATTTTGTTTCCACAGAAAAATGGAAAGTTGAACAAATGTAAACAATTTTATTAGCAAAATTTTGTGTTGTTTTTTGTGCATGTTTCACTTTTAACACATTTCATGTTAACAAAGGTTGAAATACCTTAAAAATTAGTATGTTCAGTTAAACATTTGAAAATAAATTGCAGTAAGCAAAAAACTATAATTAAATTTGTACATGTTAATTAGTTTTTGCCCATGTTGCTGAGCTTTTTTCAAAGCTTCCAATACAACACAGACGTTTACTTATTTAATAATTAACTTGTTAGATCATTTGACCGCTCAATCAACTGTGCAAAAACGCTTTACGAATATTACGACCACCAAAAAAAAATCATTTTTCACATCTTCATGGTGCAGAAAATGCATTAAAAAGTAGTTAACGCTACTAAATTTCGTATTATGTGAAAAATGTCTTCGTGTGTGGCTGTAGAAAATTATTTATCAATTTTTTTTTCGTAACCATACAGTTCAAAATTATACATATAATATTGAAAACGTGTCGCAATTTCATAAAAGTAAATCGCTTTTAAATAACACTTTATGGAAAAAATCGCGCCACGGAAGGTCAAATTAATCGTAAAGTTGTATATTAAACGCCCTGTATAATGTACACAATATAATGATATAATTAAAAACAATAAAATGTTTGATTTACATGAAATTCAATTACAAAATCAATAAGATACCTGGCAGGCATAGATTTTTCTATTAGAAAAATTTATTTACATGTAATTTGTGCTTGTAATGTATATTCCTTGTATGTAAATTTCACTAACTAGTGTTTGGTATATAATAACAATGCTGAAAGGCATAGTAAAATAAAATATAGTAGCATGCATTAAATTGTAATCGCGTGCTACACAAATAACAATAATCGTAATCACAATAATAAATGTAATGGTTTTCAGTTAAATTGTTTTTCAAACTGAATTTATTCCATTCGCATATTTTTAATCGAAAAAGAAGCTCGAACGCCCTCCTTACATATTTTTCCACTAAAACGATTTTTGAATTTGAAAAAAGCTCGAACTCTTTCCTTACATTCGAAGACACGTGTTTGTATACAGGGTGAGTTATGTAATTTGTAAAAACCGCATGATTCAACACAATAATTATAAAACCGCCTCTGTTTCCGCTTTCAACAAACTTCTATTGTGAATTTTGCAAGTGTTGATTTGTATATTCATAAAAGAAAAATTGGCGATTAAGACAATGGGATGTGGGTTTGCGGTTCAGCGACGGAAGGAAGTTAATCTCGTCAATATATACAAGTATAAATCAATATTAAAACGTAGTTACAAACATGACATTGATATTTAAAAGATATTTGATCCTGTCCTAGATTGACATCACCAACACTGCTAAGCCACAACCCTTGACTCGTAAATACAAAACAAAACCTTGGAATTTATAATGCACATTAAATTCATATTATTTTTGTTCTAAGTAAATAGCTCTTTGAAGTTTCCAATAACAATGTAATCCATTACACGAGTGTAACAAATTCAATTATTAGCGTAAAAACGTCCCTCTAATGTGAATTTTTTCGCAAGTGGGTGGCTAATTCCGACAAATTCGTTGTGCATGTTGTGGAATTACCGATAAATATCGATTATGAAATTATAATTAAAAATTACCATATATGAACTAATTGATAATTTACGTATAAATACTTGGTTAGAAAATTTACGTGAAATTTGATGTCATTGTCCTCCAAACCTTAGATATATTGACAATTTTTCTTATAGAAAGAATTCGAAAAATTGGGCCATCATCATAAAAACAATATATTCTGTCCATAAATGGTATTTTTGATGTGTCAACTTTTTCATTTGTAAATAAATTTTATAAATAATCATATAAACGTTGTTGTTTGGCGCCTATAAATTTTTCGGTATTTTTTTTCAACATTGTAAAACAATTATTCGCAAACGCGTTTCCATAAAAATTAATGAATTGATTTACAATCTAACACGATAATTACATTATTCGACACCGCGTCGAAGGTTCTACCAACTTAAAGATTTATAGAATTATTATTTTTGTTCATCATCGATATTCCATAACAATTTTATGATCATCACGATTGCCCCGAAGAATACGAAGGTCTTTAAAACGGTAATTAGTTGGTGTTTTAATCGTATATAAAAATTTGATGCATACATTTTAGTTTTTCTGTTGAAATTGATTAAAAACAATAAATATGTATGCCCTTAATAATTTAACTAGATTATAAACTACCGTGTATCCTGGAACATGCCCTTTGGGCACTCCAAATTACGTGATCAATAGTAACAAATCAAAAAAAAATCCAAATAAATTGTTCTCCAATTTAGTTTCAGTAATATCTTAATTGAAGACTGTTTTTTATTCAATATAAAATTTTTTTAATTGGTCAGCATTATTTTAACATACCTTGTCATGTTTTTCCCATTTCCAATATTATTATTATAAATTATTTTTAGATTATTAACTCATAAAATTTAATTACAAATTATTGGTTTAATATTTTGGCCAGGTGTACTAAAAATATAATATAATATATAATTATATGGTATTTGAAATGCAAGAAAATTTTTCTTAAAAAAAAATTTGCATTATTATTTATTGATACGATGATTGGTGTGTGTATTAAATTTTTGTAGCCCAAGGCCGGTAACAATTAAAAAATTATAAAAGTGAACAATTTTGCTAATAAATATCCATAATACAATATTTAAATTTAAATCAATTACATGTACATACATATCGACATTATAATTTATGTCAGATAATTGATATTAATTATTCCTAATAATCTAAGTCCATATATTTTATAATGTTTTTGTATCTTGGAAGTGTCTTGCTAATCTAATTTATGGCCAATGATTTTGCCTTCAATACATTGTTGTGCAAGTTTTATATTGGAAAAAGGAAAATGAATTTATATTTATATATAGGTGGCCAATAAGGCGTGTAATATTAAAAATGATGGTTAATAAGTAATTGTTTTCTCAGTTCATTGCTTTCAACGTTATAATATTGGATTTGTTGTAAAACAGTGGTAGTAAAAATTGAAAAGAAGCAGAGAAAATGGTGTTGTCGACCCATACATATATACACGGTTCTCTTATTCATTCTTCTTAACAATTTTATGAAGAATGTATATCGATAAGGTATTATAAACAACTACTTTAAAGTATTGTTTTCAACGAAACATGCTATAATACCAATTTAAAAGCAAACACATACAATATATAATATAAAATTGTGTCTATATGGTACATGTTTCGATACGCATTGTATTTATTATAAATATATGTGAATAAAATCATTTTACGATTCCAAACATATAGAAGAAAAAAGCACAGTTATATTTTACACGTAAAACATAAGTTTTTTTCTCAATTCTTGTCTTGGCTATAAATTTATTTTTATGAATTTTACCTACACTACGATTTATACATTGATTTACAATATTTTATCAAATAATAAATATATGTAGGTCAGAGTATTTAAAAAAAAATGTAAACAAACGATAATGATAAACATTTTTGCCCTCCTACACAAAATAGGCGAGTTTTCCGTATTTGCGTTAAAAAACACAATTACGCATAGTTTTTTTTAAAACTGTGGGAATTCTACAGATTCTCATAAGAATAAAATCCATTTTTATTATACTTTTATTTGAACAATAAAACAATTACTAGTGAATTAAAAGTTTTATAAAAAGATTGCCGAAATATAATATATTTATATAATTATTGGCCTTTAACAGAAAAAAAAACACATTTTTATATAATTTCACTTTCTACTTTGATTTTGTAACAATCTCCAAAAAAAACGAATAATATCAATTAAAATTTATCTCATAAACTACTGTATAGTTGCGTGAATTTCATTAGGGGTGTACATAACAACCCCAATGCGGAAACGCACCCCTTTCCCATTGAAAAATGTTGCATAAATTAAAGTTGGGGTGAGTTTTTGTGCGAACTTACTTTGAGGGCATCCAGAATGTCAGAGGCGAGTAATGCCGGGCAGAGCATCACCCAAATTCATTCTAAAAATTCACTTGAATACGTAATAATCCAGATGAAAAATTCGTCAACAAAAATCAAACGGCACAAAAAACAGCAATCGTAGAGAAAACGGCATCAAAAAACGGATTTAAAGTTTTTCATCTAGTAGGCTGTGTTGTGGTGGTTACACTTTGCGCAATAAATTAGCGCCACATTTATACGCGGCGGGCAATTTTCCAAAGCCGACGCGATCGTATCGCTGTGCAGCTTCGAATATAGCGCTAACACTAACACAGTTAATAAACGAGTGAAGAGAACCAAGTCAGTGTACACACACGAACCTCACGAACGCACACTATACGCTATTATAAGTCCTGCTGGTCTCTCTACCCCATTTACCTGAACCGATCCTCTATGATATTAGATGCGATTGCGCAAAAAAAACACTATTATTTCAAATTATTTTGTTGACGACATTTTTTCAATTATACTATTTGTCTGGTTTGTAAATTTTCTATAATATAGTTTATGATATTAGGATGACTTCCTATTTTCTAAATTGATTTCATTCTAATCTCCCACCAAAATAATACAAAGATCATTTTATCTCGAATATTATCACATCTTTGATTATATTGCTCGTGTAGATATTGTTCGCAATTTTTTTTTGTTGTAGTTGAAAAAATGTTTGCATAAGAAATTCCAATGGGAATTAAATTGTTTAATTATTTTTATCAGTTTAATAATGTATAATTCACAGAATAATAATATAAGTACAAAGAGAGGAAAAAATCGTATTGCAAACATAAAATGTTTACGTTTGCTAATAAATCTTTGGGAAATGCGCAATTTTAAGTATTGGTAGACCACCACGAAGAAGATGTTCTTCAGCAGACAACTGGCAACCCGTGGAGTGACAGCTGTCTGATCTTATATATATATACCTATGGAACAGTTGTTGGTAAAGTCGTTTTCCATTCGTACAGTAAATAAAGTGAATTTTATTGTCAAAATTGACACTTTACTTTCGAAAAGGCTTTATTATCTCGCGAATCGTAAAATTTGGTTTGTGACCTTAGAAACCGGCTCCAATAATTAATAATTATATTAAAATACGAAAATAATTATATATTTTATACAGTCTATTGCCAAAATAGGAATTACATCATAAGAGAGCAAAGAAAGTGAAAGCAAAATGCAAAAACTCACCGCTCCTGTTGCTCCATATTTAAAAATTCTTTATTTTTTTGATCCTTCCGTTGTGATCGTACAAAATACCGTGTTGTAATAATAATTAAATACATCTACATTGCTATTTACGAAAATATTTGATAGTAGGTACATACATTTTTATCATTATTATTATTCTATAAATCGACATTATGAGACACTTTTTTCCAAAAAAAAAATAAACTTTAAACTTAAAAATCGATTACTAGGTATTATTAATTATAATTTATTTAAACTCCACCTCCGTTATTGCATAATGTTTATTGAAATACACCAATGAAATGGTGAATGCACACAAGAATTATAAAACAATGGCGAGAAAATTATTATATGTGCAAATAATTAAAATAATCATAAATTTTCTATCCACACAGTGTGTATGGAAAACGTTGTTGAATATAATAATGCTAATATTCTCTTAATATTGATAATAATCTATATACCTGATGGCATATCTGTTTAAATGAGGTGTGCAAAAAAACATATATATATATGCATATGTAGCTTGGGGCTACCCCCTGGCTTGTTGATTTATTATTAATTAAAATATTATGTTGATTTATATTATAGCGTCCTGCAATGGCTAATAATAGAATTCTTTTTAAAATTGTCTTTTTAAAATTGTCAATTTACAATCAAAATTTAATCATGGTGCTTGCAGACCACCACAGTTTCTAAATTTTCATTATTACATAATAACATTTACTTAAAAAATTGTTAATAATTATTCTGTCGTCAATTATTTACATATTTTATTATCTACCTTTCATTCATAGATAATGGAATTTTTTGCTACAATTATACAAATATAGAACTTTTATCAAAAATCTTGAGCATTCTATAAATATACAATATTATATATATATTTTAAACAAGGAATATTATAATGTTGGGCGTGATAATTTTTATTAGAGGCGCCATCAGTGATTTCCTAATGCAAGAAAAATGTGTTCGTAGAAATTTTTCTCAATTTTTACATCACCATCGTGTACTTGATATTTTTTCTCTCATTTTTTTCTTATATATTTACGGTTTTAAGATTATCACTGACGATAAGATGATAAATAAAATATGTAAACAAAATGGAATTTATTATTACGAAATTAGGTTTATTATTTTATTGCTATGCATTAGATCGTTAGAAATAGAAACATATACATGTATATTATTGTTTATTATGTGGAAAAAACAAAAAATTATGGAAAACCTCCAAAAAATTGCGTTGTCCATTTAAATGTACCGGAAACCTCTAGGATTCATTATCTTAAATATTTCGAGTACTATTTGATTACGAAATTTATTAAAAAAAATGTTCCAACGTAAACCGGACGTTAATATATTTAGTTTTATTTAGAAGGAAAATTGTGAAATGTTTACAATGTTTTATAAAACTGTCCTATAGCATGTGAATGTTAATTAAAATAATAAATAATGTAATGAGATCCGCTAAGTTGTCTAAAAAATTGTAAAAGGCACACACCTCCACACTCGCCAACGAAAATTAATGAATTTCAAAATACGTACAATTTCGAAAAATAAAACTACTACACGAAAACAGTGTTGATTTGATTATTACAGTAATACTAAACAAAATTAGCAAATAATAGAGGTCTAATACCGGTTTATGAATGTGCTAAATGAATTTGATGGTTTTATTATGCGCATTTTGCACCATTTTAACACTACAGCAAGGGTGCAATAATCCTCTAAGGACGTTAACATTTCAAATATTGTTGAAAACAAGGCCCTCGAATTGAAATTCACCCCATTTCGTGTATTCACATTCAAACCTTGCTAAGCAAACACAATTTTTTTCCCAAAACACAAATTTTCTATTCAAATGACGTATTTTGACCTGAAAATCACTGGATTCGTTACAAATCATTCATTATTCATTAGACCGAACGATTTATATATATATACCAGGTATTCATTGATTTTTCCTGTTCGTTTACCCTATAAATACAAATTTCGTATCGAAACACGATAATCCTTATATGGGAGTGTAATTGATTATAAATAATTTAAATAAATTTTCGTTTCTACTGGCCTAATTAGATTTAATTTTTTTGTTTAAATATAAAATGTTCAGATGATATTATCATGGTATTTTAATCACAGTTCATTTTTCTTATAAATATACACTTTTACATAATAAAATAAAGTTGTAATTATATGTATATGTCTGCATTCAACTCTTTTTCATGTGATAAGCATATCATACATATTTGTTTAACCTTAAATAACTTACATACTTGATGATGATGTTTGTGTACATATTCAACAAACTCTCTTATAACATTTTACTATTATTATTATGAAAAAATTAACTTTTCACCTTTAAAAACGTATATATAATGTAGGTATATTCTTTTGGTCTGTAATAATATGAATATTTCATTTTATAATTATTTTGTTGTTTAATCAATCAACGAAAAAAAAACATATTTATATAAAATATATAATCAAAGGTCGGCCTTGATTATGGCGGAAACTTTGTGTAAAATGTTGCATTAATCATATTAATTAATAACTTAACACCTATCAGGAAGTATTAGTGCAGGAAATGTTATATAATTTTATTTATTTTCGTAAAAAACAACATTTTCAATGTACAGTTGGCGATTTCTACCCTCGAGTTTAAAATTCAATTAAAAATAACGAGCTGATGCTGTACTGTGGATTGAATTTAGATAATATTCACAATATTTTGTGTTTGATTAATTGGATACTTGAAAAACGATATCTGTCTGAGTGTTTTCACAATTTCCATTGAAAATGTATATTATTCTGTATTGACTTCTTCAGTAAAAAGCTTATATGTGTGTGCTGTCGCCTGTTATATACAAATATACAAGTGGTTATTAGAAGTGGAAAAAGGAAAAAAGTTTGTTGGAATGTCCAAAATAAACACGACACGACGGCAAGTTTGTGTACAAATAGTAGGACGACTCCGGAGTTTTGTGTCCACTGTTATATGTCTTCTTGGGCTTCTTTATAAACCGCTAAAAGTGTTTGCCCAACAGTCCAACACTATATTAGAAGCTCTCTTTCACGTTTAATGAAAAACAAAACACGAAAAAAAACATTACAATTCTCAGAAAAGCTCCACCAATCGCATTTTAATTACAGTCATTACGAAATTTATTAACTGTTAAAATTATGACATATCGGCGCATAAATAAGCGGTTTTTCGTTAAATGGCGTAACCGTTTCAATTTTAATAACATGGCATAACAAACGTAAAAAAAATAAAGTTTATTATATCGATTTTTATTGAATTTTCATTGCACCATTTTCTTAAACCAACATGGAAAAATAGACGATTTTTAACAAATTCTTCTTAATTCTTGCACCGGTTTAACATCAAAGCTCGTGTCAGGCTATAAAAAATTAAAATCGCTTCTACATCGTCTTTTTTTACGTTCTGACGTAAAGATTATTAAATTTTTCGAAAACTGAGTGGCAGATTTTAATTATACAACCACATTACAAACTGTTTTTATGAAATGCCCATTTATCACATCATATACAAGAAGAGATATCGTAACAAGAATAAAACGAGAGGGTGTCAAAAGTCGGCAAACATGCTCAGAAAATATTATATACAAGCTGGAAAGTCAATTTGCCGACAAACACCATGTATATACATATATATATGTGGTGTATAACATTGGTGTGTGATGTTAAACCCTTAAATAAACAGTGATTTTAATTTTCTCTCTTCAATATAGGAAATATACCAACAATATTGAATGGGTTTTTTAAATTAACACTTGAATTTTGTCCTCCTTGCTTCATTTTCTCACTAGTTAACGTTTTTTTAAGCAAAATACAATTATATTGTGAGACTTTTCAAGGATCTTGGAGGCGCCAACAAAATAAATTTCTTTTTTTAACAAATATTTATTATATGTGCTATAAAACGACATATAGCAAATAATAAATGACCATACATATAATAATAATATAGTTAGTTTTTAAATAAATAGTGAATATATTATTTATTTGGTTATTTTTATTATTGTGTTAAATACGTAACGTGAAAATATTATTATTTAGAAGAAATTAGCATACAAGGCGGATCTTTTATATATATATTTTCGTGTGTATGTACTTATTTTAAGGACTTTTTAAGATATTACAAACTTTTTACGTCAGAAATTTATCACAACACAAAATCACATATAAATAAATATATATTTGTTAATAAATAATAAATAAACAAAATTCCACACAATATTTAAATAATTTGTGTTGTAAATTACATGATGTGCATAAGTTTGGTAGGTGACTTTTTTAATGGCCTTAAGCTAATGTTTTGAAAATCCGGGAAACACTCATCAAAACATGACTAAGTAACAAAAATATTTTATTCGATAAAAGAAAGTAACATTACTTGTTTCTTGAATAAATAAAAAGGAATCTGTGTAGAAAAATTGTCCTTTTATGTGTCGAATTTCGGCACATTCCCTAGGTACCAACAAAAAAAAGGGAAAATAAAGAAAAACAGTGTAATTTTACAGCAACCCCTACTCATTTACGACTAAAAACTACCTGTATAAAATAATGCTGTTATATTTGACTTTGACACCTGGGATATTTTCGGGTTTTCTTCGAAATTTTATCTGAACAATCGATTTGTCGAGGTACAGTTGTAAAAATTGCTCGAAAGCAAGAAATTAGTTTACTACTTTAATATTTTCAAAGCCATAATAAAACTGGTATGACTTGACATTATAATAATTTATAATAATAAGACTCAGCACTTCTACTACTTGTACAATTTGAAAATATTAACACGCCTCTTTTGCTCTCACTCTCAAATACAATACAAAATAATAATGTATACAATTGCAACCGTAGGTGTACAACTTCAAGTGCATTTGTTTACATTACAAACACAATGTGTGTCCATTTGTTGCTGCTGATCTTAAGACGAAGAAAAAAACACACGGCTACAATGTTAAAATTTCTAATTACACTTTGATGTTTCGTGTCACACACATTAGTTTGGAAATTTTCGTAATCGATAATTAAAAAACACATATAGAAAAATTCTATTTATAATCCGAAACATTATTAATCTAGATTAAAACGGTATTATATAATTAATCTACGAAAACAAACTAATGTTGATTTTTATCGGAAATTATCTAAGGAGAATTTTATCATTTTATCCGGAACAAAATCAATTACACACACACGATTTTCTACTTTATAATAGTGTGAAATGGCTTGTCATAATATTTATACGTTGTTTTTTTTTCGTTAAACAAAATATATTTTTATTTGCCAATAAATTCGTATCGAATATCAGTCAAAAGGTGCGCCCCATTCAGTAGGTATATTGCTTCTGGTGCATATAATAATATCGAACAGGTTTTGTGTTAGAGAGGCACACAAATCCATTGGAATGTAAATTGCAAACTACTCACCACAGCATCTCGCAAAAGGCGTGAGCAATGCGTTTTTTGCAAACCTATATGTATATAAATTTATTTAGAATTGTGTATTGGCCGCCCAGTGTTAAAACTTCACTCTTTTCGCATTATTATATGCACCAAGTCACAATTAATTGAAATATACGACCCTCAAAGGCATATACAACGCTTATTTATTATGTACATATCGAACATAAATGGTTCAATTTAATCCACCACACACACCACCACGTGATAAATCACCGCACCGTTGCGAGGATTTTTTTGTAAAGAAAAAACAGTGTTGTTACCTGTACATGTGTTTATGGGGGCGGCATTTGTGGACGCGTGGTCAAACTTCCAAAAATGTACCACAAGACGACCTAGTCTGGTCGATAGCGCCACTAAACTGACTCACATAGTCGACGACGACGTCGACGTCGCCACCACCACCACAACCACCACCACCACCGTCGATACGAACCCTCTCGTTTTTCGAAAAAATTTACGTTTCGTAATCAGGAAATGAACGTTCCAAATTGTTTAATTACGTTCCCGCCGTGGAACGAAAATTGAACATTTTAACTCGACGTTATATGTTTCGTGTTTGTTAAAATTTATTGCAATTCATAAAGAATAATTACACATATTGCATTATACAATTTTGTATTCATAATGTACAAGTGAATGTTTCTTTTTTTTGTATGTACATATCCAATAAACAAGAAAATTATTAACCGAACAACATTTATGTTGTTAACATAACAATTCTTAAATGTTGTACATAGAAATGGGGATTTTTTCAAAATTTTTGTGTCATTTCGTAAATGATTAAATGGTATGCAAGAGTATGTTGTATATATGTTTGTTGAGATATTATTATATGGGTGTGCTATGGAAGAAGGCAAGTGCAAATAGATGGCACAGTATTATGTAACTTTGTCGTGTCAAGGTCATATTACTTAACAGGTTTACCTGTGCTTTTTACACCTTGAATTTTTTCCATGTTAATACAACAAACAAAAATTTTTCTGTTTGTTGTAAAGCCCAAAACTTACGTTTTTTTGTTGGTCAATATAATTGGGCTCTAACAAAAATCATTATTCCATATGATATAAAATAGTGTGGAATCGTGATTAAGTGGAAGTTTAACAACAATGGGCATTGTTAATGCTTATTCATTTATTGGGGCATGGGGGTAGGCCCATATATGATATTTCTATATATGTGAAAGGGCGCTGGTCGAAAACGCGCGGGAGTACCATATTCATTGTATACGAAAACCACCCACCATTAAAACTCACACCTTTCGGTGCCAACATTTCTTTTTTTTTTGTTGATTTTTTTCGAAGGGGTCAAGTGAATTTTCAGAACACACAATTTATAAAATAAATGATTAAATTGCGCGCTGACAAATGAGTTCTTTTCAATGGGGGAGGGCCCCATAATATCTTATCACTACTTACCGATCAATTGTTGTATGATTTATTCCAGTGGTTTTTTTTAATTAACATTCCTCCAGTTCACCCTTAAAGAATTATTATGCAATCGCTACTACATGTAGCGTATCGTATCCATTTTTCATTTTCATTTTTAAACACACACACGCATATGTACATATGTTGAACTTTTCAAAACGTGTCCAATAAGCGAAGAGAAAGAAAAAATCTCAGTTGTTGTGGTGCCGAAGAAAAATTATCCGACAACCATGAACAGCAAATGAATTAGGTATATACATTTAATTTTTTCTTATGGACTCCATTCTCTTCGAAAAGTCCATTCATATTCCATCCTCTTAGTTGTGGTTAAATATATATAATATGTGGAACCGCAATTGCTTCGTGTATCGTTTATTAGATACGGTAATATTGTTTGTAATGTATGAGGTTTGCCGGCCCCCATCCAAATCTTTTTTCTCGAATCGATTTAAATTCCATTTATTTATACATATGTGTGTATAAACATTGTTTCTGTTGGAAAAAATGTTTATATGGAATTAATAGGAAAAGAGGTAGACCCTTTTGAATGGAAAAAGCGAACAAACCGGTGTATAATAAGTCGTTAATCGAATCGGTCAAGACATTATTCACCTTTCAGTATTGTTTTCGTCGGAAGCAAAAGACGTTAATGTGCTTTTAACCATACTCGACTTAATTTTATTAGGTTTTCGTCTCGACCCATATAGATGGGCATACATTAATAATACAACTTTAAACCATACTCAACTATGTTGTGTGCTGTGTGGACGTCGTTTTTTCATTTCTTTTTCATGAAGCTTCTTCCCCCCGTTGAGATATTGTGTCGTAAATAAAATCGAATTGCAAAATCATTACAACAGTATCTTCTCACGCATATATTTACAACAATAAATTTGTCTTGCACTTTCCTTCTGAGGAGGGTTTCTCTCTTAAGCTTTTTTATTACCAACTTTTTTATTTTCTTCTACACCCATATTCCGTGCACACACATTTTGACATTTATTATTGTGTGCAGCAAAAAAAATAAATAATTAAAGGAATTTTGTTATACTAACGAACGTTGCTTCCGAACACTAATTAAGTACTAGAAGGGCACCCCAAAAAAACCATCAAATACGATTTATCGATTCGAGATTGTTGGTAGATAGGTGGCGAGTGATTTTCAAACAACTGTCCCTCTTCAGATAGTCCTTATCGTCATCTATTTTAATGCTTGTTCTGCTACTGATGCTTATACTTCTTAGAACTCTATTGCCATTTGTTTAAACACACTGACCCTGTGTATAGTTTAATGATGTGCAATTATTTAAAAGGTGCATATTAAGCGATTTTTGTTGTACAATAGTCGGCTGTCCACAACTGTATAATAAATTTAGACAAAGCCCATTTTTTCCCTTCCATGTCCTTTAAATGTAGGCTATAACTTTAAAGGCGCCTACTGCATCACATTAATTTTTAATGTGCAAATTATAATGCCGACACCTGACATTTTATCAACATTCTACATCTAATAGCACTAAATATACGTATACACGTTTTTTTTTATATATTAATAGATACGTTTGTGATAAAATTTAAAAATAAATTATATCGATTGTTATCGAGGGAAAGGAATTTGATAATAGAATTATTTACGTAAAAGAAAACGTTCCTTTATTCAATTTTAAATACAAAAATATTAAAATGGATAGAAATCTCTCTTTTCCGGCATCCTTTTCGTTCTACTTGTGCTTGGATTATTTGATCTTCCATTTTTCCTAGAAGAATTATCTCTGTTTGATGAATGGAACTTGTATGACGATCTGAGATTGTAACGTTTCGGACTTTTCGGTATTGATCTTTGTTCTGTACGCCAATTTTCCACTTTTCTCTCAGTTCTTGGTTTTCGTTTCCATTCTAAAATATTTTGAACATAATTTTCACGTTCCATTGGATGGCCACGACATTCTTCAAACCCTATAGAACAAATTTTATGAAGAAATCATTTGATTAGTATAAAAAAATTATTCTTTACTAGCAACAACTTCATATGGATCCATTTTCATTTGTGACACCATATAATAACAGATGAAATAGCCTGTCCTATGTAAACCATGAGTACAATGAACTCCAATAAGTGCATCTGTAAATATAAGTGAAATAAAAAAAAATCAATAAAAGGTAAATAGTGAAATTTTCTCCTCACACCTCATCATCGAAGGGTCATTGTTCCAATTTTGATAACACGCGAGACAAAAATATTTTAAACAATTTTTTTTTAATTTTGATTGAAATGGAAATGATGGAATTAGATTAGAAATGTGTAATTTGAAAGTAAAAGAGAGAATACAAATAAGTGCTGACAAGCTGTGGCCCCCCAAGTCTTGTCGATAACCGATTATATTCCACAACTATCGAACGCGATGTTCGATAGGCTCAGAGGGGCGTCCGTTCAACTGTCAAGTTACTGGTGCATTTATAACCGCTTACTAGTGCACTATACCGTTAAATACACTATAGATACTTTGTATATAATGCCTTTTATATCGGAAATGTAATGTGGTAGTTGTATGAGCGAGGGATTTGAGATTTGACTTCAGAAATCGATAGACTGTGTTAAAAAACCCTTAAAATATTTTTTTCACATTTTTATCTTTTTTCCTTAATTTGTTATTAAAAGTTAAAATACCATATTCATTTCAAACGTACGATTTTTAACCGCCATCAACATCGACTACAACAGCCAATCAGTGATAATCGCGCGAAATAGTAGAAAATGACACCGCTGTCAAGATTTTACTGACTGGCGTAAACATAGGCAGTGAAACAAGATTTCCTTACAATTTTTTCAGATGAAACCACAATTTGTTGTTATACAATGGAACAAAACATCGTTTTATCACTATTTTTGTACGTAACAGTTTAAATAAAAACTTATTTTTTAATTGTATCAAAGTTGAAAACTACAATTGAGGTTATGTTATAAACAAAAACTGTCATTTCCGGTCCGCCGGAAGTTTCTTACTTACTGACGTCACAACGTAATGAGAGAAAAATTGAAATGTCAAAATTGCGTTTTTACATTTTTTTTTAAACTATTGCACGTTGAAAAAAGTAAGTACATTTTCTGAATCATGAACACGTTTTACATTAAAAGAATAAATAAAAAAAATGTGCAACTAGCCCATTATCAAAAATGTTCACTTCAGTCTTGTGGAAATTTTTCAGAAATATAAGGACAAACTTTCATCTTCATCCCCTATATTTGCATTTACTTGTTATTTTCATGAATAGGGG
>SSSI01007447.1:0-29140 GCA_004796505.1 Oryzaephilus surinamensis | reverse complement strand
ATTTTACTATTACATAAAAAACTAATTAATTGATCCATGTATATCGATAAACATAATTTAATTAGTTAATTGCAAGGTTAATTGTATATAAAATTAGTTACCTACACTTTAATCAGAGTTACGTTTTATTAAACTCATAATATCAAATCTGAATATTATGTAAATTTGTCAAAGAATTCATTTTAATTTGTAATGAAATTGTACATGTTATAACATTAAAAAATAAAAACTAAGTACAATTTATTTTTACAAGCATATTCTACAAAAATGTTTTTGGCATCTTTTCAACTTTAATTTCCACTGAAATTTTTCATATCAAAAACATAAATACCTACTACATTAACTAATGTAAATGTATATTACGTTAAACAACCCCATTTTTCATATATGTAATATATTTTATTATGTAGTAAGAATAAAAACCACATTCATTTATCACAATTTATTCAAAAATTTGCAATTAAAGAAGCTTTTATAACAAACATTTAATATTTTAAGTTTATGGGGTCGATTCTTGACTTTCGTACGGTAGAATTTTTGTTCGAATTTATGAATGACAAATGTCAAAATGCATGAAGTTTCGATTAAAACATGCATTTTCTACTGCTTGGACCAATAGAATTCAGATTTCGAATAGATGTTGCCAACCTTAGGTGACAAAAAAATACGATTTTCTATCATTCGAAAGTCAAGAATCGACCCCTATATTAGAATATTTTGTTATAAAAATAAATAATAGAAATTATAATATAAATTAAAATACATGTATACGTATTTCCTTTTCAACGATTTTCATTATAAAATATTTATTTTAGATGAAATGATTTTCCAAATTATATAAAACATAAATTAACTAGAAAATTGCGAAAGCATTAAATTATTTTCATAAAACGACTGAAATTTAATTTTGTTTATTTTATATTGTAAGGATTCATTCATTTTGGATCAATAAATAAAGAACATTATTTTTTACTTTATTCAGATTTACTATCAAGTAATACATATTACTTTTCTTCAAAAAGAAAAAATATATATTAAAAGTGACACGTGTCTGAAACAATTTGATTTTCTCAATAAAATTTTCAAACTTTTTTTTCCACTTCTATATGGTTACATAGATATAAATTTCCTTCATAAAAACAAAATTGATTTAATTTCGTAATATTTACTTAAAATAAAACACATATTTATTATAAACAATTTATTCTAAAAGAATAAAAGAAAAGAAAATGTGGAAAAAATCGCACACAAAGCAAAATATCTTGCAATCTTAATTAAATTTTATTTTCAAGTCTTGACGAAAAGAGCAGGAAAATATAATTTGCTTTGTATATGCAAAAAGTAATCATATTATATAAAATATTGCTCGTTTTTACGCTGAAAATTTGTTGTGGTTTTTATTAAAGAAAAAAATGAGAGAGATGTAATAATTATACGGAAAATGCAGGATAATTCATTTGAACTTTGCCAACTTTGCAAATGGATGCCCTTTTTGTTCCCAAAAACTAAATGTACCTAATAATATTTCGGCACTTGTTGCTATAATAAAATAAAGGGGGACATACATAATTACTGTAAATTATGTACAACATTTATTACAAAATTGTTGTGCACCAGCAAAATTAATATCATACAATTATTTAAATTAATTTTCATACAAATTGTATGAAAAAAAATCATTTCATTTTTGTTAAAAAAAGTAAATAAAAGTTAGTCCGAATTATTATTTTTCCAAAAAACAAAAAAGATGACAAAGTAATCCGTTACGAATGTTATCATATGTATATAATGCATATAAATAGGAACCAAATTTAGTATGACGCACGTGACGTCATTTACCATTTTATTGAAGGTGATAAAGTTTGTCATTGACATTCTATATGGGCACATTTATTTCTATTCGTAATTTTCATTAATAATAAAACAATTATGAAAATACATTTTATATATTTATTGGAAATAACTTTGGGAAAAGGGATACATTTTCCAAAAAATAAGGGAAACATTATCTGTCCCTATATAATAAAAATAAAATACTAAAACACGTCACATCTTACATTTCACTGACATTTTGATAAGATTTCCACAATATTGTATAGAAGAACACGTTTCAGATTCGTGGAAAAACAGTTTTCTTTTCAGTGAAAACCATTTTCTTGTAAGTATCAATATATATGTGTGTAGATATTTATATTAGACTTTTCTAACGATTTAGTTTTTATTCAAAATAATTCATTTCAAGTACATTTAAATTGAATTGAATACAATTTTGCATTTTAATGTAATTTCCACACCCCTAATATAATTTTACATTGTAATAAATTTAATAGAAGGGATGTTAAATAGCTGAAATTAATACGAACATGATTTCATTATAATATAACTGTCAAAGAATATATTTTAAACGATATTTCATTTAATTTTTTCTTTCAATATTCTCTTATAATTTCCACTTTTCAGTTTTTAATATAATGTAACACAAAATTGTAAAATTTAAATAAACGTAATTCAGTCTTATTAAATAAAAGTTGATTATTAAAATTTTCTACATAAAAATTAGTTCAATTTTCATCATTTTAACATATAATAAAACAAATTAATGGACTCCTTTTTCCGGAGTTTTGGGAACATGAAACGAGCTGAATTATTTTTAAATTTGTTAAGTATTTGGTTCGTTGCCTTTAAGCAATCCTTAGCAAAAAAAAAAAACATCCATTAAATTATTTATGTCTTCCCATCAATCGATTTACCTTAAAAATAATCCACCAATTTACATAGGGAAACGAAATAAAAAATAATTAAATCTACCCCGTATTACCTCGTATTTTAAATTGTCACTAAACTTGTCGATATACGAACTAATAAAACCTAATACCAATTGTTTGTGTCCAAAATGACATCTAATTTGTTTTGCATGATATTGTTTCTCGTCAATTTGTAAACTGCCAACAACATTTTGTAACGACATTAGAGCGAAAAGGGCTCTTTAAGACCATGAAAGGGAAAAAAATAGACCTAAATAGATAGCACTTGTCAAAAACAACAACAACGACAACAAACAACTTAATGATAAAGACTAATGTAGTAGAAAGTCAACAATTTCATACAAAACATTATTTTTTGTACGCGTATTTAAAGAAAATATTATTTCGAGTTAAACAAAGTGAATAAATAAACTCTTTAAAACCAACCACTGCAATGCATGAGGAATTTTTTTTTCAAGAAAAGTAGAATGAATTTTGATTGAATGAATAGCGTCAGGCAATGTTTATACCGTTTTCACCCCCTTATTCGTCCCTCTATTGTAATACCTATCTGCATTGTCGCCGCATATAATCAACCACCCCCTCGTCATCCACCAAAATTTTCGTACCAACCAAACACCCTCTCTACATTTTTTGAAATAATACATAAAATTATCGATTTTGTCTTTTAATAAACAAATTTCATATATTTA
Organism: Oryzaephilus surinamensis; assembly: GCA_004796505.1. Classification (NCBI taxonomy): domain Eukaryota; kingdom Metazoa; phylum Arthropoda; class Insecta; order Coleoptera; family Silvanidae; genus Oryzaephilus; species Oryzaephilus surinamensis. Next base: position 25,683 of record SSSI01007447.1, on the reverse strand, counting down.
GATATATATTTTTGTCATTACCTACAACACTAAAGAGAAATACGAGTATTATATAGTAACAAAAGTAAAATGTTGTTTTGCTTTAATTTATTACCTCTAGGGCTTGTTTTACCTTTTGAGTGTGTGTGTATGTGTGTGTGGGAAGGAAGTATAGCTGTGCTATATATATGTACGTATGGGGGTAGTTGATAGTATGGTGGTACGTTTTGATTAGGATGTTGCAGATAAAACGAAAACCACATATGTATACATGTTTGTACCTACATACTATATACATAATATACAAAACATATACATATGTATAATCGAAATGGTCGAAACTTCTTTTTTTTCATTCTCTTGTTGTTTTAAAATAATTGCATGTTATAAATACGTAAATATGTAATATACATAAGAATTATTGGAAATAGTAAATTTCTCTGACCTAGTCAACGTAATACGTATATTATCTTTTTGTTTTTCGTATTATTCGACACGCAAATCATTTGAAAAATACAATATTCATCTAATAATTTAACTACATATTTACAAATATGGAAAAAAAAAGCACAGCATCAATATCATTTATATTGTATATTCCTGTTTTTTCCTTAGCATATAAGTATATAGAAATATTTTGTATTATTGATGATGTGCTGTAGAAAATCATTTTTCTTCTTGTTTTCCTCAATTTCGTCTACCAATATCCCATCCCAAATGTGTTTTTCCAAATATATGTACTCACAAATATATATAAGAATGAGATAGAAGTTTAAAGAGAGGAGAAATGACATATATTAATGTGAATTTTGATATATCGAAAACTATATGCTGTATATATATAGTAAATTTGAAAATCAATAATATTGCATTCGAAAAACCCATACTATTTTTTATTATCCAATCACAAATTTTTCTTTTTTTAACCGCATAATAAAAGTTTTATCTATTTTACTTTTATAGAGATAAACGTTTTCATTTTAAAAATCGTATTTTACACAAAATCGGAAAATTGACTTATGTTTAAAAATTTCCACTAATTTATAAAACCTTCATCCATTATTTTAAATTAGTTTAATTTTTCTGTAAACACAAGAACAAACTTGTGCCAAACTAAAGTCCTATAATAAATATATTTCTCTATTATCTTCAAAATACGTAAAACCGCCTCCATCATTAAAGATAATAACATTTTTATGTACTATGTAGTCCTATATTGTATAGCAACTAATTCTACACATTTTCGCCAAAAAACCAATCGATAAAGAAGAAAGCAATCCTGATAAAATTTATTGGTTTAAGAAGATATTAGCTGTAATGCTGTGAAAATGCCTCGGAAAATGCTCACACGTAATACCTTACAGATATATGTATATACGAAAATGTTTTAATTATTTATAAAAAAGAAAAAGGATTATATAGACTTTATAAATTTTTCATATGAAATAAAATAGTTTTTCTTTAATTCAGTATGAACAATAATGTCAAAAATGCCAACAAACTGATTTTAAGGGTTGAAAGTTTCAAGTTTACATTTTAAATTAAATAGCCAGCAGAAAGCATACTGCACTATATATACATCTTCAAGTTTAAAGTGAAATAAAAAAAAGTAAAAGACCTATTCTACTATAAACTTGTATTATAAATTTATAATTATGACAAAAGTGGCAGGACGAGATTTTCTTCTAATCGCGATGTAGATAGAGGCCATTTTGTTACACAAAAAATATTATAATACATGAAAATGTCACAATAAATCCTGAAACTATTTCAACAATACCAACATTTGTAAAATATAAACACTTTGTATGTGTGCAAAATTTGCCATGCTAAAAGGAAACAAATCAATATATTGTTACAATGCTTGAATGATGCCACAAAGTCGCTTTTGTATGTGATGATATTTTGCAAAAAGTTAAAAACAAGTACATAATATACTTACTATAATTTCTACACATTATATATGCACGTATTTTTATATAAAAAAAAAAATGATATAAAACTAACTTTAACTCCTTTTAATATACATACATACACACATATATATGTATATAAAAGAAAATAAAAGCGAGAGAATATTATAATGTAAATTTATTCACATTTTCTTTTATGAAAAAGAAAAAAAAACGCATCCAGTTGATTTGGAAAAGCAACTGTGTGCCATTTCCAACTAAATTGAAACATTAATTTAAAAAAAAAGGAGTTAGGAAAAATAATTTTTAAAACAATTTCTTTAGTAGAAAATAAATAAATGAATAGTTGAAAAATAATTTTGAAAATACATAATTTTTTTTTCTATTTCAGGTGAATGGGGGGCGATGGGCGCCGGTTGTAGTGAGGGGGGGCTACGTAGGCGAATGCCATTAAGACGTGTCGGTGGTGGTGGCGGTGGTGGTGCTGTGGCGGCGGCTACTGCTTCTGCTGGAACATCCACTGTTGGAGGCAGGGCCATGCGCTATTACCGCCTATGGATATATACATGTAACACAGCATTACTAGCTGGTGCTTTGGCATTTTGTGGTGCAGCTGCACGTACATTATTATTCGATTTTAGACGTACATTAATACCATCATTAACATTATATCAACCATCATTCTTATACGCTTATTTAGCATTAGTTACACAAGGTGGTGCATTACAATTATTAGGTTGTTTAGCCGCATTACGTTTATCTGAAAAATTACTAAACGCCTATTGGTTATTATTGTTAGTATTATTATTTGGTGATGTTGTATTAGGTGTATTTTGGGCATTCAAATTTGAACGTATATGCCAAGAATTACGGCCAACATTACGTATTAAATTCCAACAAGAATATGGTACGAATCAACATATGACCGATATGTGGGATCGTTTACAAAATGAAGAATCATGTTGTGGTGTTACTGGTCCAGATGAATTTAATTTATCATCTTCAGTTGTTATAATAAATAATAATAGTAATAATACGATAACAACAGCAACAACTGGTACAACAACAATACCAAGTAGTTGTTGTTTAGAACCAGCACCTACAACACAACAATTAATTAATAATACAATTATAAAATGTATAAAAACACATATAAATGGTTGTGATGAAAGATTATTACAATATTTACGTTCAACAGCATCATTATTGGCAATATTAGGTTATTGTGTACTTGCCTTCCTGAAAATGTGCTTCCTTGGTATATTACGTTATGAAATACGTGAAATGATACAAAAAATACGTATATTAAGAGCGGAATTAGAAATACCAAATAATGTTAATGGAGCTGTACCAGGTACATTACGTATTATTGAAAGTAATGAAAGTGAAAGGGAATCATTGTTAACATTAAGACAAGATAATACAGCATTATTATCATCGCCACCATCACAACCATCCCAATTACAACAACAACAACAGCAACAGACAAAAAATTCAAATGGAAATAATAATTATGAGATGCGAGAATATCGTAGCCACGATAATATATGACTAAAGTATCGCCTAGAGGGTCTGTTCAATCGTGGCCGATGGGGTCGCGTGAAGAAAGGTCCTCTGGCTACGCCATTAGAGGATATTTTCAAAAGAAAACCGAGAACGAATCAACAACGAATCATAAGAGATGATCCATGTTGAATTTCAATATTATTTAAGTAGATATTTTGGCAAAATTAATAACTATATTTGCCATTTGTATATACGTATACATACATACAATTACATATATATATATTTAATAAATTATATGTATAGAAATGCTTTAAAATGCAAATAATAATAACATTATTATACCAATATATAATAATACTATAATTATTCCACAAAATTATTATTATTAAAAACAAAAATGATAAATAGAAAAATATACGAACAATTCTATTATACCTACTTTTTCAATGTAAATAATAATTACATTATTATGATCAAATTATTTAAAGAAACGCCTGTTCTAAATTTGCATAAAAATCGAATTATGTATAACATATCAAATTGACGATTGTTAAAGCTTTTAATAAGAAAAACGACTAAAATGGTATATTATCTATATTCTAATTGAATACTAGCTATAATATATGCCGAAAAAAATAACAAGAGAGATGAAGCTAAGCGTTAGTCGCTTCCTATAATGTTATAAATTGCAAAAATTGTCCTTTACTTGCTATTCCTATGGATCCTAATTTACAATGAGCTTAAAATTTTGTCTATATATGTGCCTAATATAAACTATACGTATAAAAAATGTATACACAAGTACCAAAACACTAATTCAATTCTAAATTTTTTTATTTTATGACTGAATTCATTTTCAAAATCGCATCCCCTATTATACTTAAAAATAAAAATAAAAATGCACTTATTGAAAATGTTAAAATAATTAGACTAACATATAAAATTTTATTGCTGTAGTTTCTTTTTCCTTGTAAAATCCAACTGTGATACGCTTAGCAAAAAAGAAAAAAAAAACTAAATAAACACAATTAAACCAATGGACAAGTGCAGTAAAGACTATTACAATTTCAGAAAAAAAAAAATAAAGAAAATGAGAAATGAAATAAAAGCAGGGATTAAAAAGCACAAAAATTGGATGTTAATCCTTCAAAATTTTAGTGTATTTGTCCATTTACTTAAAACCGTGACAAAAACTTTAATATAAAATCTATATTAACGAAAACTAATTACAAATGCATGTAAATTTTGTACATAAACTGATCACAATTTACTTAATTTACCATTTTTTGAAACAAATGAACACCAAATAGTCAAGTAGGAAAAATATACAAGAAAAAGGTTTCACATAATATTTTATGTACATAAAAATACAACTATAAAATTAGAAACTCCTAACAAAATACAATTATTTACACATTTAGGATTGTTCAAAATCATATACAACGATATTAAAATTAAATAAAACAATAGTTTATTGCAATAATTTATCAAACATTTCAACAACTCTTTTATTACAGTCAATTATTAATTTTGTTAATCATTTTGAACAATCTACATATGTGGAAATATTCTCTATATAAAACGATATAAATTAAAAAAATAAATCCAGAATAAGTAAAATAATCTATATAAGTAAACTGTGTGTTAAAATCTAATTGTTTTATATTAAAAAAATAAAGCTACGCTATTTTTCAATATATTCATAAAACGTGCCCACCCAAAAACAAAAAAATAAGTATTTCCTATCTATATAGAGTGAATGTAAGGCCCTTAAAGACCAAATATATATTAGATAAAACAGTTATTATTCGACCTTTTTTAAGCTTCCCGAAAATATTATAAAATATACCAAACAATATTTTGGCAAAAAAAAATATTAGATGAGCCCGATTCAAATAGAAAATAATTTATGTAATTTATTGTTATTATAATAAAGAGCTATTTCATGTTATTAATTAAACATAATGTACAAGGGTTATATTGTATATAAATACCATATTTAATTATTTAATAAAGTGTATTGTTAGTAAAAAAAAGCGAACTTTTTTACATACTTACCTCAATTTCAGGCGTACTTAATTTGACTGTACAATCCAAGTTCGATCCACCAATGATTATCTGGAACAAAATAAGATATTCTTGAAACCACTTTACCCTTATTGACAATTTTGTATGGCAATTACGTAATTGAACCACTTTAAATATCTAGCAGGCTTTTATTAACGAAAGTTTTATTTCGTAATTATGAAATTTAAGAATATAAAATAACCAGAGTGAATTGAATGATAAAATTTAGTTTCGTATCCTATTTATGTTCATGTTATTTATAGTTCTAGTTAGTTTCCAATAAAAAAGGTCCTGAATTTAAAATGTCTTTTACTTACTGGTCTGCCTGAACCACCCCTATCATCCAATTTTGCACTCATTTTCTCCAACTCAACGGCAATATTCGCAGCCACTTTTGCATTATTCTTTATCAACTCCACATCTAATTTATAGTAAATTAAATATTAATCATTTTTATATCAAAAAAACACAAAATTTCCAATTACTAGTATGTAAAGATTTTCCCTCAGTCAATTTGGCAATTTCGTTTAGCAAAAAGGGGGTCACATCTTTTCCAGTAACATTTAATTTGTACGCTTTTTCCAATGCATTACCAATAATGCGATTAATTAAACCATTTGGAATGGAATATTGTTCGGGTACTGGCACAGCGAACAGCATACCAGATTTCATATTTAATATTCGGTTGTTGCTAATTATTTCAGCGGCTCTCGATGCTGTTTCCACATTGTACGGTGATTTGTAGCCACTGATTGATGAATAAAACGCTGGAAAATCTCGTGTTGGACCATATGTCGCAACAAATACACCATGTGTTTCCTATTAAGCGAAAAAGGACGTACTTCGTATAGGAAACATTTCATCTTTTTAAGCAAGTTACCAAAAATTCCAAGGTTTTCGGAATATCAAGAATCGATTTAACACCACTGGAAACTACAGCCATTCCTGTTTTGCCCAGTTCAATTAAATCGGCCGAAATATCCAATGTTTCATCAACATTTCGATGCACACCACCAATTCCTGGTAGATTAATACCAAAATCATTACAAAATATAGAAAACGATGAACTAAGGAATCTTACCGCCGGTGGCGAAAATTTTGATTCCTGCTTTATTAGCTATTACTAATGTACCAGAAACTGTTGTACCACCGTTATTATTTGTTGACAAAACGTATGGTATATCACGCCGTGATGTTTTTACTGGTTTACTTATATTTGTATCACCCAAAAATTCCATTTCTTTAGCACACAAACCAATTTTTATTTTACCGTACAAAATGGCGATTGTTGCTGGCACAACACCCTATATACAAAATTTTATATTTTAAATTGCGGACTACCAACTAAAAATCTGATGGAATAAAATGTCACTAGCAACATAACCTAATTATTTTTTTATAATTAAAAAAAATTAACAATAAAACTTATACTTGTTGTCTAATAATCGCTTCGACGTCTTTGGCACATTGTATATTGTCGGGAAAAGGCATTCCATGCGTTATGATTGTGGATTCTAAGGCAACGACGGGCCGGTGATTTTGCAGAGCTTCAAATACTTCGTCATGTATTTGAAATAAACTTCTTAAACTATTATTAAACAATTTAATAAACTTAAAGTTTAGGCAATGTTTATTTTTTATTTTCCGTATACTGTTCATTTTGATAAAAACAACTTAGAAACTTTTACAATTTGTTAAGATATACTGATATAACAAGCTAAGTTGGTTGTCTATTTTCAAATAAAACTACAAAATTATTGGAAAAATGATTTATTTTTAAACTTATAACTATAACTCTATAACTAATTCGTATGAAACTGAAATAGGTCTAATGATGGTAAATCTACCAGATTTAACGTATTGCCATTTAATTCAATATCTGGTTCAGTAATTTTCTTAAATCGTTCATTAACAAACTGGTCGACATTCATGACTTCATCAGAACTTGTGGAATTATCCAATAAATTTGATGTTGTATCATCCGTTGTTAACATTAATTCATCAACTGAATTTCTAATATTTGGTAAATTATTGAGTAATGAATTTTCATTAAGTAGACTCTGAATATTTTGGTCGGACGATTTCTTAATTGGAGGTAATTCTTGATGATTTTTCAAAGGAGAATTACATCGTACTTCATTTGAATGTGGTGAAACTTGATTATTCACAATTCTTTCCTTTTCTTCAACATCAAGCTTACTAGGCTTGTTAGGATTGAAAAAATCACTATTTGTAATCAACTGTAACACAGTCACATCTTTATACAGTTGATTTTCATCGAAATTATATTTTCCAGGTGGTAAACTAATTGCATTACCTAAAACTTTATCAATCTGTACAATATTTTTATTGTGTGTAACCGATTTAAAGAGAGCGCTAGCTAACAGTTGCACGTTGTGAATTAAATTAGTTAATTCTTCACAAAACTTTACACCTCGCTGACTGGGTGGACTTTTTTGAGTTACATCTACTAAATAATTCCATACGTCAAAGTTGTAGTTGGTATATTCGGGCAATGGGCCATGATCCGGGTACTTTTTTATATGTTCAATCATCTTACTTTTGCCCAAATAGGCTTTTCCACATTTTGGACAACGATGTTGGGCAGCAACAGTACGTTTTCTTTGATGGAATGCCAAACCAGGATGATTAAATGACGATTCTGTGGACTTTTCCTCAGTAATTCTGGCAAATTCCGTTGTTTTCACATCTAATTCGTCACTTATTTCAATTTTTTTAAAATCCTGAAAAATTATAAATAGATATGATTCATAGCTGTAATTTTACAACCTTTTCAAGTAGTTTTGGTGTTTTTATTATCCGTCCTGAACGTGTACGTGCCGTTTTCGAAGGTATAACAGGCTCCTTTGATTTGTCCTCGTTCACAGTATTATTTTCTGTTGATTTCTTCTTTCTTGGTCTACCACGTTTCATATGCACTGGCTACCAATAATTTCAAATAAAAATATGTATTATTAAAGCAAAAGCGATATTTTTTTGTTACCTTTAAATTTAACTCTTCCGGATATACTACTTGAAATAAAACGGTATTCGAAGGTCCATTTTCTAACTGAATAGTATTTTTAGACTGTTCTTCAATTAATTGAACAGTTTTTACAGTCTAAAACGATATATTAAAATAATATGTATACTATAGGTTCATTCATAAAATTTAGGTTATTACATCTCCAATTTGTATTAAGTAGGGAAAAGTCGAAACAGACATAATGAAATATTTTTTCAGTAAATTATTTTATCAAATTTCGTTTTTTTTTTTAATATTTGAATAAAATTTTTATTTATAAAATCACAAATGTGTCACTGTTAAAATACAAACCAACAAACTGAAAACTGTTGACAGTTGTTATTTGACAAAATTTCTATAACTCCCTAAAAAATTCCCTAGAATCGGTATGATCGGTACCTACCTATATGGTGCAAGTTTTATTATTGTTGTCCATTGAAAATCTTAAAAAATGCCGTACGCAAATCAACCTTCCGTTCATATAACTGATTTAACTGATGATAACGTAAAATTTTACATAGAAGATACTGATTTAAGGTATTAAATAATAGAAATAGTTATACAACAGTGTTGTAAATGTTAACTTTTTAGTGTAGCGAATAGTATTCGCCGCGTTTTAATAGCCGAAACCCCAACACTGGCTATAGATTGGGTAAAATTGGAAGCAAATTCTACAGTATTGAGTGACGAGTTCCTTGCACATCGTATTGGTTTAATTCCATTAGTTTCAGATGAAGTTGTACAACGTTTACAATATCCGAGAGTAAATTGGTTACTTTCCAATCGAAATTTCTATATTATAAATATTCTTTCTTAGGAATGTCTTTGCACCGATTTCTGCCCAGAATGTAGCGTAGAATTCACGTTGGATGTAAAATGTACCGATGATCAAACACGATTAGTAACAACAGCCGATTTAATTCCAAGCGATTCACGTGTTATTCCAGCTACAAGTAAACATCGCGACGATGAATCGTCAGAGTATGGCGAAAATGACGAAATCTTGATTATTAAATTACGTAAAGGGCAGGAATTAAAAGTAAAAGCATTTGCTAAGAAAGGTTTCGGCAAAGAACACGCCAAATGGAATCCAACAAGTGGAGTTGCATTTGAATATGATCCGGATAATGCCATGCGACATACTTTATTCCCAAAACCAGATGAATGGCCCAAAAGTGAATATAGCGAATTAGAAGAAGATCAATGTATGAATTTACTAATTTGTTTTCAATGTAAATACATATTTTTCCATTACAGATGAAGCACCTTTCAACTGGGAACTAAAACCCAATAAATTCTTCTTCAATGTAGAATCTGCTGGCTTATTAAAACCAGAAAATATTGTTATTATGGGCGTAGCTATGTTGAAAGATAAATTATCCAATTTACAAACACAATTGAATCAAGAATTACAAAACGACGCTTTAGCTATTTAAATAAAACACGATTTTTAAATGTAATTTTTTATTTGAATAAAAAAATTTAATAAATCACGTTTTATTCCATTCCGGGCGGTAAAGGTTCATTTAAATTAGTTGTCGATTCAATTTCCGTACTACTGGCATTTTCCGTTGTTGTGGCTGCTGGTCGCTGATTTCCTAAAACAATTTCTTGTACAGCCATTGGTATATGTGCACGTTGTCCTTCTGTAAACGTTGCTAAATGTTCTTTCAGTGGTTCCTTCAATTCAGGACACGAATTTAATGCCTCAGTTAGTTGTGGTGCTGGTAGTTGCATTAAAACGGCAAAACTTTGTGGTTTTGTACGTTGACAACATTTTATAAATCCTTCCCAGACAACTTTCTGTTTCCATACTTGTTTTAAAATTAATCTTTGCAAAATATTCATTACGAAACCGGATAGACGTGGATAACTGCCTAAAGCTTGAATTACTGTACGCATTAATAAAGTTGGAAGTGGTGTTTGGTCCATCAGTTGTTGTAAAACGACAGCAAGAACTTCTTGTGTAAAAACCTATACAAGAAATATTTAATTAAATAACAGTTAAACGAAAAAAAATGACTCATTTACCTGTTTTTCTTGTAAGCACATCGAAGTTGCCTTAATTACTGTTTTCAAATCAGATTTTCCCAAATCAATTAAATGTAAAGCAACTAGTAGTTCAGTTGGTGTTATTGGACTGTCTCCATGAAGCCCTAATAAGCGATTAAATACTTCTCGCACCACTACAGGATTCAATTTAATCAATTTAGGTAGCGCAGTTATAATCTATAAGAGAAATTCATTAATATCACGTAATTTTAACAAATATGTACGTACTTCTTTTTTTGTTAGCCCATTTAATACGGGAATAAGAAATCTCACATCGGAAACTCTAGTATTATACAAATCTCTAACTCTTTGCACTAATTGTGTGCTTGGTGCACCTTTATCCGTTAAAATTTGTATAACACGTGTGACTAATGTTTCTGAGCCTTTCGGACACTCTTCAACAAGCTTCAATAATGCTGGTGAATCCATTCCCATCAATCTAATTGGGCTTTCTATTAAACGTAATATAATACGTTTAATATCAGGGCTTGTTTGTATGTATACTTTTGCTAAATCATGTATTAAACTTTCGTTACTACTCAATAATGAGACATAAGGCAATAAACAAGCCTTTATAAATTCATCATTCCATGTTTCGCTCTTTAAACGGCCCTGATTTTCACCACATAAACTTTCCGGAGGTCTTTGCAATTTTAAAAATTCTAAATTCATACGTGCAAACTCCTCAATAACTAATTGTAAATCAGACCGTTTATGTAAATCTAAAATATGACCAATTGCATTGTCACGTACTACGTTCGATTCGTATGTTGCGTACGAAAGTAAGATGTTGAGGAATATAAGTTGTTTAGGTGGTTTACGAATTGCTAGATCACGTAATAAGCCCAAAGCCCAATTACATTTGCGTTCATCTTGGCACACTTGCCGAATTAAATTGAGTGCTTCGTCTGTTATAAGTGGTGCTTCGAGTAGCAGACGTGATAAAACGAGTGCATCATTTAATGATGTCGAAATAAATCTGCATAATAATGTATTGTAGATTTGGTCGATACGTTGAGTTTCTTTGCGTAATGGTGGAATACGAGAAAACCCCTATATTTTTATAATCGTTTTATATTTTTAATTAAATTTTCATTAATGAAAACTTACCTGAACGATGCTGTATTCTTCAAATAGCCAAGATAATGCAATATCGACATGTGAACGCAAATCAGCCAATATATACGTTAAAATAGTCTCTTTTACGAGTGGACTAAATGAAGATGCCAATGTTGTAACAACTTTCTGATGCATTATTTTAATTTTATCACTGTTTAATAAACGTTTTATTGAACCAATTAATAATTTTTCTTTTGTTTCTTTCTCTAGAGGTTTCGTAATTTCGGATAATTTCAGTGATTTTAACTTTACAATCTTCGTACGTTCTTTTTTTGCTGGTTTCTCATCTTTTAAATCATCATTTTCGCGTTCACGTTTCTTATTAATTACATCCAATTCTTTTTCATGGAGATTTTTACTACTTTTCGGGGCTATTTCAGCATCCACAAACTGATTTATTAATATACTTGCAAGTGTATTCTTATTAATGTTGCCACTTTTCACGTATTTGTTGTAATTTTCACGAAAACCATATGGCATTGTTGATGGTAGTTTTGATATTGTTGTAATTATTAGATAAACAGTTTTTTCTAATGTTAAATTTTCTAAAAGTGTTTGTTCCGACCATATGAATGGCGCTTCAGGTAAACTATCATTGTCTTCGTAATCAAAATTCGTGTCTAAACGGGCCCTTTTCGATGCACTGCTCTGAATTGATGATTCCGCTGATAAGACTCGTTTTGAATATTTTCGGCGATCTTCTGGTTTCGGTATCATTTTCGTAACATCTTGTTGAGTGTAACCAAGTTCCAATAACATCGGAGTGATTTTATTAATATAATCAAATGCAGCTGGATGTTTTATCAGTCCACATAATTCTGTTTTCAATTTCTTCCTTACGGAATTTACTTGAGTTGTAGTTAATGTTGGTGGTAAATTATTATAAAGTGATTCTATCGCATCGACAACGTGAACCATGAATTCAGCCCGGCTTTTCGCTATATTCGTTAAAACTCCAATACATGCCAACAAATTAGCACTGCTTATATGAGGTGAACCGTGGAATTTGACTAACAATTCAAATAAATTGCTTGCCTCCTCTTCGAGTTTTCTTCTACGTGCTATTTTTAATGTTAATGGTACATCATCTAAACTAAAATCGTTTGGACGTCGATTTTCAGTTTCATCTGGATATGTTTGTAATAAAACGACACATTCTAAAAATTTTACAGAACTTGTACGTATACCATCGTTGTCGCTATCGATCATATTCGCAATTTCCAATTTGATTGTGCTTAATTGTTTCCATGCAGCTTCCATTTCATCAGTTATATTTTGTGCTTTACACAACCAAGCCAAAGTACGTCGATAAATAGTTATTGCTGCTTGAATTACACGTTTTTGTACTGGAATTGATTCATCGCATAGAAGCATATGCAGATTAAGCATCACCTTCGGTAGGAGAGTTTCTCTGATTTTGCTACAATGAACAATATTAGATTTTTCTATTAATTATATTTTAAAATCTACCATAATTCTTCGATAAATCCAACCAATGCTTTCTTAATATCAGCATTTCTATCTGTGGTAAAATTAAGAACATTTTGCAAATATTTTGATAAAAGATTGGGAGAACGACGCAATAGTAGTTCTTTGATTTTAAAAAATACATCTAATCTTTCTTGATTGTTGGTTGTTGAGGCTGCAGTATTGAATAAATCGACCAGCTAAAATGTGCATATATTAATTATTAAACATTTCCTGTTTGTTCCTATTGAATTCATACCAATTCTTCTTCATTTCCTTTAGAACTTTGGTCCATTTTCGTAATAATGCATTAATTAAGAATAAGATCTTATAAATAAAAAAAATGGGTTAGAACTGGCGTAGAACTTTTGCACCAACTTAGAAGCGCTGTCCTTCTGAAACGTTGATGGTCTGGAACGTATGAAAAAGTTGAAATGATTGATTCTTAATCAATTAATATTATTTATCATTGATTTTATGATCAAATTTTATTTTTTTATCATTCAAGTTTTCACATGAATATAAAGTATAAACATGAATATGGACAGATGGAGCATCGATATTTTTGTATTGTTGGTTGCATAATATTATTGAGCAGTTGAGCATTTATGAGCAACCATTTTGACAGTTGTAAATAAAGATCATAATTTCAAACAAAGTTTATCAATAAAATTCTCATGAAATGGAAACTAAACTGTTAAAATTTTGAATCGTATAACACAATATCTAAAAATCAATATAATAATTAATTATGTATTAGTTAGTGGCTATAATTTATGCAAATCAACGCCTCCTTTGATATTATTAATAAACTAGTACATTGAATAGTTCATTGTTTTTATCTAATACTAATGGGTGCATTTAAACTTAAAAAAAATACCTATTTATAACTAAACTAAAGGTCACATAATACGTTAATTAAAAAACTATAATAAAGTACAAAATTTGATGATACAATGTTTTATATCAGTACGTCACAGTTATACTCAAGGTAATCAAATTTGTAGTCTTATCTCACTTAGTACTTTCTAAAACTCAGTACATGTACACTTAATACAATAAAATGTATCATTTTTAGTACTACCTGTGGTACTACTATATCGTAATTAAGTTAAGTTTGTGAAGTGATGGTCGGTATGGGTGGTCAACATTCTACGCTACCAAAAGGTCGTAGAAAGTCTTTACGTTCATTTCGTAAATCAATTAGTCATCAAACAAATTTAAGTCATACATTCACAGTGAATGATAGCAACGACAAATTAGAATTAATGAATATCAACATTGCAACTGAAGAAGAATTAATGACACTATCCGGAATAACACGACAAGTGGCTAAAAGTATTGTAGAACATCGTAAAATGATTGGACGTTTTCGCAAAGTTGAAGATTTGGCTTTGGTAGTTGGTGCCGATCGTATGGAACAAATTCGACCAGAAATTTGTGTTTCAACACGCAAAAGTCACAGTTGCCAATCATCTAGAGCACAAAGTTATGATAGTTTGAAAAGTAACGATTCTTCTCGTGCCACATTACGAAATAATCGACTTGTAAATATCAATAAAGCGACCGTTTTTGAATTACAAGCAATTAATGGAATTACACAGGAAATTGCTGCCGCAATTGTACATTACAGGACAAAGAGAGGAGATTTTAAACACGTTGATGATTTAATTAAAGTGAAATCTATTGATCGTTTACGATTAGCAAACATTACACGTTTTTTAACAGTTGAAAACGATAATGATAGCGAAGTAAATCGTCCTCATATATTGACAAATGGCTATACAATGCCTTCATATAATCGCAATTCATCAAATAGTGGCACAGTAATTTATTCAGTAACGAATGGTTTGCCCACATCGACTGCTATGGATATTTTTGAATTGTTATCCACTTATTCGCCACGGCCAATTGTTGATGAAGTGTTTAAATTTACACGAAATAATGAGCCCGCTATTCGTGTAGCCACATGGAATCTCAATTGTTTTTCAATGGATAAAGTACAAAATTTGGGTGTTCGGGAAGTGATTTGTAGAACAATTCTCGAAAATGGGTGCGTCAATTTATTAATTGATCATAAATACCTAGATAGATAACGCAATATAAAAATAAATGTGGAATTGATTATCTCGTTATGTTATCATGTTTGTTTTCTTGTAGATGGTCTATTTTGGCTGTACAAGATGTTATCGATGTATCTGCATTGCGAATAATATGTGAAGAATTGAATAAACCAAAATTAAGACGAATCGTTGAATGGAAAGATAAAAATCACAATTGGAATTTTTGTATGTTGGATAATGCCGAAACAAAACTTGGTTTCATTTACGATTCTGATGGTGGTTAGTGGGAATTACAATTTAAAATTATTCATATATAAAATACGTAAATTTTTAGCATTTGAAATTGATTTGGTGTCATTAAATGAGGGACCAATTGATATACAAAATGATTGTGAAGTAATTGTAGCTCAATTCCGTATAGAAAGTCTTTATATAAGTTTAGCAAATATAATGTTGAATAAGTACACAGATTTTACACGTTTAAATAATAAAATTAAAGATTTTATTAGTGAAAAAGGTCAATTGTTGGTTTTTATAGACTTTTCTAAATTAGTTGATTCACCAGGTATATATTTTGTTTTCTTATCAAATTAATAATATATTTGTCAATTACTATTTTTAGATTATTATTTAAACCTTGGTGGTTTAAAAGCTACATTATCGTCGAAAACTTGTACAACGTATTTGCCAAATACTCATACACAAGGAACTAATTCAATCCTACATCATACAATGAATATATTGTATAATAATAAAGTACAATCCCAATTAACGAATGTTAATGGTGTTGTTAGACGTGGAATTACGCATTTAGCAATACCGAATGGATGGGGATGGGGTGGTCCAGTATCGCCCTTCTGTCCTATGTGGACTGAATTATTTATTAATTCAGCAATAGGCACAGCATTGTGATATTTTATTTTGTTATTGTTACTCTGTTATTTATTAGACCAATTTATTCTGTTTTAACATTTATTTTTTCTCTGTGGCTGTGTCCCTAAATTTGTAAATAATGTTTAAACTTTAATGTAAATATGATGTAATTTATTAATTAATTATTGTAAACAATAAATATTATTTTGTTAAATATTTGCTTCCTTTTTTATTTTTCCGCAATATAAAAGATTTAAAATGGTCATTGTTATTTGCCTATCAGCCTATCACGCAAATTTAAATTACGGTTTTCTGTTTTAAAATTGACGTTTTGTGGGAGTGAGGTTATGTCCACAATTTTTTTATCAATAAAAATTAAAAATAATTAATTTGCTTGTCATTACAAAATGACTGCCTCAATTTATTAAATATCAAAATATTATTAATATTTATAATATAAAAATGACTAAAGGAAACGCTGAAACACAATTGCAAAGTAACTATTGCTAAAAATTGCGTTTCACATCAAACGTTAATAATATTATGTTCTAGTTGCAATTGGGACTCTACTAGAATCGGTAACTGATAAAAGTCCATTAGTTGTTGATCAAGTAGAATGTGCAATACGAAAACTATCCGATAAACATCCAAATCAAGTATTAAATTCATGTAGTGCGTTTTGTATTAAAACGCCAAAACCCAACAATGAGCATACAGCGGCTGTATTGAAAATAATGGAAAATGTTTGTAGAGAACATCTTATTAATATTGATGGGGACACGATTATAACGATTGTTGAATTTAGTTTACAAATTATGATTGAAAATGTAGGATATGACCCTTTAATTCAATTACCAGCTAGTGGAATTCTTGTCGCTTTAGGAAGAGAACACTATGTTCAAGTTCGTAATTATCTTAAAATAAAATCATTTCTTTTATCTTGGTAATTGGTAGGTGGTGGATTGTTTGTTAAATAAGATGCAAGCTGGAATTGTTCCCCATTACATGATTCTACACACTTTAGGAACTTTAGCTAACTCCAATCCTCTTGGCGTTGTGCCATATTTGAAGAACATCTTTAATATAATCCTACCATTACTTGGCGGACTACGTTCAGATCCATTAAAACAAGCTTTTGCGTATTGTACGTATTACTCCATCTAAAATCGTAAATCTAGCGATAGAATTTTTTCAGCAATTGGTTGCTTTTCTGATGCATTAATTGAATACGTATCGAATAGTGACCAAGTACCAGATTCTACAATAAAAATTGAGAACTTCCACACAGAATTAAATATGGCTTATGATGTTTTATTCACAACTTGGCTATATTCACGTGAAAGTAAAGTATGCGAAACTGTTTTAAATGCTTTAGCATCCATTTATCCGGTTTTAAGTGTGGAAAAAGTAACACAACAGACAACAAAGATCATTCAAACATTATTAAATTTATATAAACGACCAATTGATAATTATTCAATAACGAAATGTTTGGGATCTGTTATCAAAATAGCAACAAACGTTAACGGTACACTATTAGAGCCGTTATTACCAAACATTTTGAATAATTTATCAGATTTGGTGTGTATTTCACCGGATTATGCACAACCCGATCTTTTAAAAAGTCATTCAGAAGTATTACGTTGTTATTCTTGTTTTGCATTACATTTTACTGATCATACTATTGATCAATTAGTAAATCAAATGCGTAATAATAATGATAAAGAAAAAATTAAAGCCCTTATAGTTCTAACACACTTAATTACTTATTCAGAAGAAACTGTAATTGTACGTAAATATAAAGACATTTTGAAGCAGCTTACTGAAATGCTGAATGATAATAATATACGAATTAAAAAGGCACTCGTTAAAATTATTGTGGCGTTTGCTAGTAAAAACGTACTTGCGAACAAAGAATTGAATCCAGATGGACCGAATAAGTATTTAGAAGTAATATTAAAGATGTGTCGTAAACAGATTATGATTAAAACGAATGAAGTGCATGCAGATGAATTGAATGATATTCGTTTATCAGCCGAAAATACTCTATATATGTTAAGTACTTCAGTACAGGAATTAGATCAAAATTTATGGAATCTATTAATGGATTCATATTTAAATATCAACAATGATGAAATTACTGTAATATTATTGCGTTGTTTGACGCATTTAGCCAGTAAACGAGAAGTTAATGGTTGTGAAGAAGCATTTTTAAAATCGTTAATATTGTTATCGTGTCCAGTGCCAAGTTTTCGTGAAACTTTTATATTGAATTTTTTAAAAAATATTAAAATATACAGTAACGATGCTTATAAAACTGTATGGGATACAAAAATACCACAATTGAATAAATACGTTAATCAGAATTATGATAATTTGACGACAAATGATTTGAATGAATGGCACGATTTGTTGTATGATTTTTTTACGTTAACGTTAGATGCTGTTAACGATGAAACGTTTAATAAATTATTGATTGAGAAGGCTACAAGACAATTAAAGCTTTACAGTACTACTAGGTGAGTTTTTTTAATGGAAACTTTATTTTATAAACGTAAATATATTGTTCATTAAAGGCTTTTATCACAAAATGGAACCGGCGATTCAAACAGCAAACAAGTAGAAAAACAATTCTTGCTGAAAAGTCTTGCCATCATTATATGCCACGTAAAAAATAAGGAAATTGTTTTACAAACATTAGACAATATTTTAGTAAATGTAAAATTAACGGATTACACTGATTTACATGCGTGCGGTGAAGCCGTTGGAATATGCTCGCGTTCTCACATTCAAATCGTTTTAGATAAACTTTCAATTTTGCGTAAAGACATTTTATTAAAAAAATCTTCAAAATTTTTCTCGTTTATGAAAGATCAAAAGCACGATATAAATATTGAACGTTTGCGATATGTAATAATTCACAGTTATGCAGAAGTATGTAATGAAGCACCGAGCGATAAGATTTTACGTGTTATTGAATCGGAAATCTTAGATTTTATAGTTAATGAATTGAATAATTGTAAAGATTTTCCAATACGGAAAGTTTGTTTACGTGGTATTGGTGCAGTTGCAGATGCAATGCATCCAAATCGTAATGTTTTGCATATAAGAATGAACGAAAGAAAAAAAGTTTTGGATTTAGTTGCAGCCCAATTACATTTACACAATGGTTCAGAATATATAGAATTATTTCCACTTATAATACCAGCTGTTACATCTTTAATTCGTCTACCATTACCATTAGAATCGCAAGAACGTATACGTTTGTTGAAGCTATTATTTGATAATGTTTTTAATGCGTCCGCAATTTATTGCAAATTAACAATAAATGATACAGAATGTTGTTACGGTGATTTGAAATTAGTTCCATATATAACGAAAAGTTTCTCTGAATTGAATTTGTTTGTACAAGAATTGTTGTTGCAAAATTTATCGCCAGCTACATTAGATGAGATTGTAACAATGTTGGAGCCATGGTTGGCGAAAAAGAAGGCTGAACAACGCTTACCAGCTTGCGAAACATTACGATTAGTACTGCAAACGTATTTAGATGATATGAAATTTGCCTATGAATGTCCAACAACATTCGGCCAAACTGGAATTCTTCTTGCACATATAATTCCACGATGTTTGGATTCAAATAAAAACATTCGAAAAATTGCAATTGAATGTCTTAGTTTGGTTTTATGTATTGCTGCACGTTACGAAGGTCATATGCGTGACCACGACAAACAATTAAGCAATTCATTACAACATATACAAAAACAAATCGATACTGACGATCCAAAATTATTATATAATTTAACTGTCGATTTGGCACATATTGTTTGTATAAATTTACCGCAATTTCAATTGATCCATTTCGTTGATGGACTCATTGATGGTTTAATGGATTGTGAGATAAGCAGTTCGAATGGTACGAGTATTGTCTTAACTATGACTTTAAAGAATCGTGGTGGAGAATTACAAGTATTAAGTGTTAATGATATATTGGAGAAGATTGTGAAGCAATTGTATAAAATCGAATGTATTCGAACGAGAAATTCAACATTACGGGCTATATTAAATTTGGCCACACACCATTCAAAAAATGTTGGCAGTATTTTGTTGGCATACCCTTTACCATACGATCGGTATGCTAATTAACTAAATTACAAAATTTATTCAAACATATTATTGATATTTTTTTAGTACAATATGTGATTGTTGGGCTATTTTATCTACGGATCATACACTAGTACAAGATTTGTTGGATCAGTTTAAAAAAATTATAAAACAAACACCGTTGTACGAAGAACAAAATAATAGCGAGATAAAATTAGCAAATCTGCAAAGTTTACAGGCTGTTTCAGCGTTTCATGAGCTTTTAAAGAACACACAATTAAAAGATGTTTGCATTCAACAATTCCCTGAACTATTTTCTATATTACTAGTATGTTTAGCTTCATATTTGGGCACCCAAGCACCGGCTACACAGTCAAATAAATCATTTATAATAAATCGTGATGCATTAAAATTGAGTCCAGCTAAATTAGCATTGGAAACATTCCGTTTATTTTTACAATGTTGTGAATTTAATAAAATGGCTACTAGTTTACTAACATTTTCAACGGATTTTACCGATTTAGAACAACAGCCGGATGGATTTTTGGCGGTTGTTGGAAATTTAGTGGAAAATGTATGTATTGAACATAGTGAATCGTTGGCCTGGATGGTAGCTTGTTTGGGACCGTTTATTCGTGCCGAATTAGAACCGCAACGAATTGCTGTTGTTGCTTTTTTCACATATTTAATTAAACATAAAGCCAGTGATTATCAAACTGTATTAGTTGAAAATTTATTGGAAATGATTTTGGATGTACAAACGGATCAATGTTGTACAGTTCGTAAGATTGCTCTACAAGGACTTGGATTTGCAGTGGAATATTTAAATAATGAATTAATTACAAGACATTGTAATCCAATTATAAGCGTGCTAATGAACAGTTTAGATTATCATAATATTGGTAATGAAAGTGCTGTAATATTAGAAGGAATGTTAAGCTTTTCTAAGCTATTGACGACACTGGAAAATTATAAATTCAGTGCTTTCCAAGTAACAGCGGCTGTTCGTATAAAACCATTGTTAGGACAAGATGATGTCAATTTAAGACGGGCTTCGTTTCGTTTATTAGGCGATTTAACGCAATCATTAAATGCTGATGCAAATTTGGATGCTTTCAAAGAACAAATTCATGGAAATTTAATTACTTTAATGTTACATTTATGCGATCCAGATATTTATGTTATTAAGGTGATTAAAAAAAAAACATCAAATTAGCATTCATTTTATTGATTATATTGGTTTTTACTTTTTAGGCTTGTAAATATACTTTACGTAAAGTTGGACCATATTTAGACAGCCCCAAAGCGAATAGTATGATTCAAGAGCACTTAATTGACGAAGCCAATTTACATTATTCAGATTTTATAAGAGATTTAATACAAATTATGGTAAATATTAAATCAAATTACCCAATTTGTATACATTTGTTATTATGGAATAATTTTAGGCTGAAGAATTGCAAGATTTATTCCCGTTATTCGTAATGACTAGTTTATCATATTTTAAAAGTCAATGGATGGAAATACGTAGTAATGCAGCATTAATTGCTGGTATATTGTACTCAAATTTGAATACAGATAATAAAGGACGTGTTTCACTAGATACTGTCTGTGATAGATTAATGAGGCTGTTAAATGACGATCATGAAAATGTTAGAATGAAAGCCATTCAAGCTATTTCCTATTTATTTTTAAATTGAATCATTTTTAATGTTGTTATTATATGCTTGGAAGTTGGAATTTAATTGTATCATATATTGTATATTGTATAAATACATATAACTATAAATCTAAATGTGCTACTTTTATTTCTTAATCCATCGTTGAAATCACTGACTCCGACTTTACTTTTGTACCTTATTCGATCTAGAGGGACCTATCTACTAAACCGAACGAGATAAGTGAATTTTATAATTATGTACCCATTAGGGTACCCACGAAAGTTTGAGGCTGCGTACGCTCTGTGTACGTAGTCAAAACATCAAATTTTGATTTTTTTGGGGCTCAGGGACATTGATTTTCATTTTTGCAGAACTTCCAGAAATGAAAATTTCTAAGTAGTAAAAGCATATGGTGTTATAATTTTGAAAAATTAATTGTGCGCTCCACATATAGTCAGTCATATTCAACGTCACAAATTTAGTTCATCAATAAAATTCATAGACGGAGACCAGTCCAGTAACAAAGAGGAATTAGAGGAATAGGAGTAACCATATATTAGGTTGAATTTAAAATTCGCTGTAGTGTAGTGTATTGACATGTTGGTTTGGTACCTGAAAAGTACAGTTTTCAGGGCATTAAGTAAACAATTTCTTCTTGAATAATGAAATTAAAAATGTTTTTATCTAGAACAATTTTTGTTTTTTTTTCTTCGCGAATTGTAAGTATAGGCGAGTAGCAGATGACAAGTAGCGCCGCGTTGAAATATAACTTAGTAGGATAATAGTATATTACATATCAAGAGCAGTAAGAATCAAATTTCTGTGCGTAAAGAAAAACTGTATAAACGTAATATTTATAGGTATCCATATATAGTGATAAGTTGATAACTATTTACCTGTGCGTAAAGAAAATTTACTGTACCTGTGCGTAAAGAGACCCGTACGTGTCGAGTGATTTTAAACATTAATTGAAGAATATATAATTTGTATTTTGTTTATCATTATTGTTCATTTTTAGGAGAAATCAAATGATGTTTGTCAAAAATGCTATAATATTCTTGTTGATGCTTATGGTTTTCATTTAAAATGTATGGAATCTTTGAACTATTGGACAACTCAAGCTTTGGGGACTGTTTGTGATATTGCAAAAGATTCAGATATTGGTATTAAATCTGTCGGTATTGTATTGACAAAGGATGATTTTCACACTGGTGAAAAATCACACAAATGTAAAATATGTTCAAAATCATTTACATCTGGTTATTTAAAAACACATTTAAAAAGACATACTGGAGAAAAGTTGCATAAATGTGAAATATGTTTAAAACCATTTGTAGACACTTCAGACTTAAAGAAACATTCTAGAACACATACTGGTGAAAAACCATACAAATGTAAAGTATGTTCAAAATCATTTAACTGTAATAGTAATTTAAAAATTCATTTAAAAGTGCACACTGACGAAAAACCATTTCAATGTGACATATGTTTAAAGTCATTTAAACATTCTTTTCATTTAAAACAGCATTTAGAAATACATGCTGAAGAAAAATCATATAAATGTAAAATCTGTTTATATTCATTTAGTGCTAGTGGAGATTTAAAAAATCATTTAAGAATTCACACTGGCGAAAAACAATATAAATGTGAAATATGTTTTAAGTCATTTGCACAATCTGGTAATTTAAGACTACATTTAAAAACACATACCGGTGAAAAACCATATAAATGTAATATGTGTTTTAAATCATTTGCAGTGCCTTCCAAATTAAAACAACATATAAAAAGACACATTGGAGAAAAATTGTATAAATGTGAAATATGTTTAAAATCATTTGTAGACAGTAGCCACTTAAAGATACATTTCAGATCACATACTGGCGAAAAACCATACAAATGTGAAGTATGTTTAAAATCGTTTACAAATAGTGGAGATTTAAAAAAACATTTTATAAGACATACTGGCGAAAGACCTTATAAATGTGAAGTATGTTTAAAATCGTTCATTACTAGTAGTGATTTAAAAAAACATTTAAGAATACATACTGAAGAAAAATCATACAAGTGTAACATATGTTTTAAATCATTTAAACGAAATGTATATTTAGCCAAACATTTAAAAATACATACTGTGGAAAAACCATATGAATGTAACATCTGTTTAAAGTCATTTATAGATAAAGGAAGATTAACGCTACATATGAGAATACATACTGGCGAAAAACCATTTAAATGTGAAATATGTTTTAAGTCATTTTCAGTATCTAGTAATTTAAAAAAACATTTAAAAATACATACTGGTGAAAGATCATATCAATGTAAAATATGTTTAAAGTCATTTAATACTAGTGAATATTTAAAAAACATTTAAGAGTACATACTGGCGAAAAACCATTTCAATGTGAAATATGTTTTAAATCATTCGCACTATCTGGTAATTTAAAAAAACACTTAAGAACGCATTCAGTTAAAATACCATATAAATGTGAAATATGTTTTAAATCATTTAGAGATACTTCTTGTAATCTTACGGGGGTCTTATTTAAATTTGGCGCGTGATTGCTAGTATTAGTCCCCTATGTTGTGTAAGTTCTTTTGAGTTCTGTGTGACTTGGGAAATAAAACACCGAATTACCACATTACAATATTTATTGAACACACATTTTTAAAATAAGTACAGTTTCAAGATTCAAAGTATTACAACATGTAAAACAAAATATAAGCATAAATATTAGAAAGATGGTATCACCAGGGTATAGAAATTGAATTAATCTAATGAACGCGTTCTTTCTATTAGACAAAAATAGTGAAATCAAAAAAAATATAGTAAGCTAGAATTGTCGAAGTTGGTTTCCACCCCACAGTCTCGAGCCTACCACCCTCTCTGGCCTAGTGCACATAATCGGCCTGTGTTCAAAGAAGAGGTTCAACAATCGGTCTATGGCGGCCTGACACGGATCCACAATGCCTCCCTCGCTGTGAGATGTTTTGATGACCGGTTTTGTCCTAGGCGTCCACTCAACAACAACATTCAAGAATACTCGATAGAATACAATAAGAGATTACAGTTAAAATCTGAATAGAAAGAATTCTCCATTTGTACGGTACTAGTTAAGATAAACACCCTGTACGTCAACTCCTTGGTAGTTGTTAGTATTTACGCTGCGCATGGTTGTGAATGGGCAATGAATCGGACTGTCCTTCATGTGTCAATCCCATACCTACAATGTTGTACCCGGATATGTGTGGCCTGGCTGTCATATCTGTGTTCGAAGAGGGTAGCAACATCATGATCCCTCGTTGAAAGGTACCTCTGTTGCCTCCCAAAAGCCTAGATTAACGAATAAACAATCGAACATTGCCCAACACAACCGCCTGTAAGAAAAAGCATAACCTAGCCAAGAATATTGCGTACCACCAACGAGCAATACCATCCGTGGATACTTAACTAAATTTACAAATAAAACATTAGTTATACAAAACAAAATGCGGACCTAGTTGTCCGTTTCTAACATTGTGATGTTCTTGGTTGGACGATCCATCTACGGTGTCGGCATCCATATGTACGTCAGCAACTATCTGATATAAATTAGAATTAGGCATGTTGTTAGGATATGGATTGTGCCACCACTCGAGCTAAAGAACCTGAGGGTTTTGCGAAGGAATGCCACCACTCGAGCTAAAGAACCTGAGGGTTTTGCGGAAGGAAGGAAGTTGCCACCACTCGAGCTAAAGAACCTGAGGGTTTTGCGAAGGAAGAAAGTTGCCACCACTCGACCTAAAGAACCTGAGGGTTTTGCGAAGGAATGCCACCACTCGAGCTAAAGAACCTGAGGGTTTTGCAAGGGATG
>SSSI01007446.1:0-13698 GCA_004796505.1 Oryzaephilus surinamensis | reverse complement strand
TATAATGCAATTTTATATACAATTTTCTTCGATATAAAAATTGTACTATTATTTTATTTATCGGTCATATATGATTGTTATAATATAATACGTTTATAAAGAATTCAGGTGGAGATATTGATGTGATAAATTGACATGCATTATTGCATGTTACAGATATATTCTAGCGATAAATTATAACAACTCCTAATTGAGGTTCTATGTATCGAAATTGGTTTGATTTTCTACGAAATTACGTACAGTCATTCATGTTACATACATTTATTATAAGGCTTGGTATATGGAATAATTAGACCCAAATTGGATTCATCATTTTTGCCAATATACGAAAGAATTAAATCGCTTTTTCATTTTATTCGGTTAACTTTTCTATTTATATATACACGGATAGTTTAGAACGGTCGGTGCGCACTAGATCCCAACTCTTGCGTCACAAGAGCCAATTTACATTGAGAGTCGTGGAGGGGGGGGGGGATTGGGTTCTCCTGCTTGAAACTTATTGTATGACATTTAAATTAAACCTCCAGAATAGATTTTGGCAATTGCTCTCAATTGCTTGTAACGTCGTCAAAAAAGAAAATTATCATTTGAAATTCTGGTGGGAGAAATGGGACGCCAAACCGTTAACTGTGATTTCCATAGGCAAATTGAATGTTGCTGTCAATTGCTCATGACGTCACAAGGGCCACTTGCCAATAGCGCGCCGACCGTTCTAAACTATCCACGATACAAATAAAACTGATAAAATTCAATTAAAATCTAGGAATTTAATATAGCAAGGTTCATGTTTGCAAGCTTCAAAAAATATGAGGTGAAGATGATTGAAGACCATTCAACCCCTCAAGTTTAAACATACACACACATGCGAACGTATCTCACCATATTGTAAAAATGAATAACTTTGTTCATATTATAATATTGTAAAGCTGCAATGAATTTTATATGAAATTGTTGTTTGGTTATGAATTGTTATTCATTGCTGATGCACATTTAAAACACCAAATGTTGTTTAATAAGTCACCGTCACTGACATGGACTAAGTAAATTAATCATTTATGTGGTTTTTGGCCGCAGGCATAATACAACAAAATAACTGAATTATGTATATGTGTATGTGTAGGAAAAATATTATTGCAATGCGTGTACCGCATACATACATGTATTATATGTATATGTTTAGTTTGTCATTTGTTGAATTCAAATGCAATATAATAATATTACAACAGTTAAATAATTTTCTCTATTGGCTGATGTGAAACAAATTAAAAAATTTATTACACAAAAATTAGGAATTATGTAGTTTATATGTGCGTTAGCAGATTTTTTAATAAAAACGCATAATTAAAATTTATTACGTCGTTTTTCCTGTGCACGAATTGAAGAAAGTTCCGCTTCCCCATATTTTTATAAATTCACTATATAGTGGTACAGAGATAAATGTGTTGTGGGTGAAAAGAACGATATTTTAGCGATTTTTTTTTAATTACGCGAGGTAGGAAACATCATACAAAAGATATCACAGGAGTTGATAACATCTAAAAATTCCCCAGAAATGGAGAACAGCACACGATTATGAATTTTAATTTGGAAGTTTGAATAACAAGCAAGCGGTTATGAGTTAACGTTGGCAATAAAGTTTTTATCTTGGACGGAAGTTTCTTGTTCACCACTTTTTGCACTATACCGAAGAAAAGATTTTAATTGTTTCAAAATGATATTACTAGACTTACGAAAAACAAAGCACTAATACGACGTTATGTAAATACGATATTATGTCGGAAGGAATTTGAAAAGAAAAAAATGCAAATGGTTACCTAATTTGATTTTATCGAACTGAGTAATTGCATGAATGTACTATTAATGTCTCTTTTAATTATTTTCTGAATTGTTACAAAACACGAAAGTGCAAATGTTTTCATAATTTATTATTATTTACAAAATTACATTTCAAACTATTTTCTATGTTGTTGAAACATAAATAATAAAATTGGGAAAAAATGACAACCATTTTTTACAAAGCCGTCGAAATTTTATTATATAATTTAACATCTTCAATAGAATAAATCATATTGCCATACATATATGAATGTTCACTGAATAAATCAGATATTTAAATAATAAACATTTAAGCAAAAGGTATTTCTGAATGTCTTCTATTAATTATATTAGACTGCCATGACTGTGCCCCACAGTGGAGGAAACAACAGGAGGTCCCTGGTGTGGGCAACGTCAACTGTCACGACTATAAACTTTGATACATTATAGAGACAAAACAAAACATGAATCGATATTCAGGCTGTTAATTACACGACGTTCGCAATGTCATAAACTATAAACTAATCTCTTATTTCAACTTATTTAAGTAGCACAATTCACTTATCAGAAATTCAGAATATTTTAGTTTATAGTAGTTTAGTTACCATTTTAACAACTCTTACACATGTACACTCTAAATGTACCATGGTTTTATTATGTTAATTTGTTCTTGCATATTTAACTTAAATTAACCACCATCTTTTCAAATATTCATACACCTAGTCCATCTAACTTTTACCAGCATTTAAAAAGTTTTAAAATTAATTATTCTTTCTTTGAATGATGCTTTTTAAAAGCAGCCATTCGAAACAGTTTTTTTATTGTTTGTTTTCTGAATATAAATATGAGATTTTTAAAAATGCGTCCACAAATGAAAATTATTTAACCAAAACTAGAAACTTGTTAATGCAATAATACCATAATGGATTTGTACTGTACTTGTATGGGAATTTATTCATTTTTCTTACTATACATGTATGTATTATATGTTATGACATAGAATTTCGCAAGAAACTCCTACACGTATGTGAAAATATTGCAAAAATAAGTCAGTTTTATGGGCAACATTAAATATTTCATGTAAAAGTGTCAAGCAGCAGAATTATGTAGAAGTTAAATTGTTAAACCTGTTTTATGACTAATGGAACTTGAAATGTGTATGTATTTCCTATCTTCATGAATTTATTTTATGAATGTTTAACCATGTCATTTTGATGTACATCATAGAGGAAAATTACAAATAGTACTAAAGTCGTTGATTTTTAGTTAGAATTCTATTTGTTCTGCATAATGTTTGTACAATCAAAATCAAAATCCACCATCGAGTGACAAAGACATCGTTTGTAAGCATTACTTTCTTTCTATCAATCTGCAGAAAAGAATGTTTGGAATTTCGGCAAAGAATTTTCCATCTTATCTACTGATTGTTGTATATAAGACGAAATGACGGTGTTGTTTTAATTTTACACGCACCAAAGGGGAGAAAGTGATGAGAATTGAAAACAATTGTTTTCTTCCACAAACCTAAAAGGAAATTACAATAAATGTTGAAGCAAATACACACACACAGTAAATTGTTTGAAATTTGCTGCGGTTGTTGTTTTTGGAGCCATTCTACGCATTTTTTCTCATATAACAATAATAATATAACACAAACCATTTCATTCCTTAAATACCAACATATTTAATTAACAATTTAATTAAAGTACACTCTGTATATTTAATACACAAAAGACAATAAAAGAACAGTGTTAAAACGTCATAAATACTTCAAATGCTTCCAGTTGTTTCATTTATTTGGAAATTTTATTAAAAACTTATAATGACCAAGAATTCTTGTTTCCATTGTTTCGTATTATTACTGACAAAGTTGGTTGATTTAGCACAATTATCAGCATTATTTAATGTCCCCTGTGTATTTTCGGGGCTTTTAATGTGGCGTGTGTCACCCTTCTTGTGGGGCTCTCTTCTATCGCACACCTTCATCTCGGATGATTTCTGGCAACATTCGACTCTTCTCTATACCGAGACAATTTGTTCTCGATTTGTCCTTTTTGCATTATTATACTATAGAGGGTGAATACGTAATTGTGAAACAAAACGGAATCGAAGAGATTTTAAGGCCCTTTACACACACTAGATTATACTGGAAAGTGTAAGTGTTGCTTGCAAAGGGATAAATCTGGGAATGGGGCGGACAGCAAACAGAGAAACAGGAAATTACAAGAAGCGTTGCGAATTTAAATGGATTACAATTTTGTTTAAGTAAAAATGTGTGTATGTAATATTATTCTAATGACTTTTTAGATGAAACTAAATGTTAACTATGATAAATTCATATTTATATTAAAATGAATATATAAGTATTATACAGTTTCAAAATAGTTGCTATGTTCTTTAACGGACAAACTAGTTTACAAATAATATCCTCTGGTACATGGTTTACATTTTGTATACAGGGTGTTCCGAATTATTGTTCTAATATTTCGGGGGGTTATTCCTGGGAAGAAAGTTCGTATGAACAATAATCTGATTAGCTGAAATTTCTTGGTTTTCAAGATACAGGGTGTTAAAAGTAAATTTAGAAAAATTAAGTTTTTCTTGGAATATTTTAGGAAATAATAGACATATTAAAATGAAATTTTGCACAAAAATATTACTTATTAAGATACATGTGTATTAAGTTTGAACGAAACATTTTATTTTATACAGCGTGTTTATGTACTATTTAAAAAGTCTTATTTAATAGGAAATTTATTAAGAAAACTTTTGTCAGTGCCAGTTTTTTGTTTTGATGAGTCGTTTTCAAGAAAAATTCTAAAAAGTGAACACTTGGTGAAAACTTGGTATGAAAGCTTATAGATGCAATGAAAGATTATTTTTAGACAAAATCTGAATAAAATCGAAGCCCTCTTGGTATCAATTTTATATTGGAGGTGAAGTAACACCCTGTATCTCGAAAACCAAGATACTTCGGACCATTCTTTATATGATTATTTTTTTTAAATATACACAGAAATAACCCACTAAAATATATTTTATTCTGGAACACCCTATATATTATATATCTACATAATACTACATAATATGAAATATAAACCGGATACAGATCACATAATAAAAGCTATTAAATATAAATCATTTAATAATCTGTTTTTATATTCAGACATAATACATATTATACACCTCTATTATAAAATAGATAAGTTAAAGTCGATGTAACTACATAGTATATGTTAATAGAGTTTATCAGCACAACTAAATATGTCTTCGTATTATTAAACATTAAAACAATAAGTCAGCTACCTAACTATAATTCTGGTCATTTGCATATGACGGTCCGCCTAGCTTATGTACCCATTTGGGCTAGCCATCCACCACCCACGGTTATTCTCTATGATTTATTAGAATCGTTTCTGACTGTAATGTATAATTCAGTTAAATCATATACACACACATACCTACCTATATATTTTATTATATCTTATTCAAAAAAATCACACAAAATAAATTTCATTTTATGTAATGTAATCAATTTTAAATAATTTTTTATAAATATTGAAAATTAAATAAATTAATCGATGTCACAATCACATATGAATTGGTAATTCTTGCCTAACCCGAAACAACAAATAATTTTTTCTAAATTTATTATTATTACTTTTTGTTGTATACTATATGTATGTGCATGTATAGGTAAGTAATTAAAATCGAATCAACAAGAAAAAGCCGACAGTTAAGTTATTGTTATCCAATTAATATGGTAATATTCATTAAAAGAATCCCGAACATCCAAAACAAGTATTAAATTATGTAATAACTAGCAATATTTTCTTAAATTAATAGTAGACATTATTAATAGTTTTTTAAGTTATTTATGAATGGATGATGCTTATAAGTTTGGCATAGGTTTTATTATAATTACTTTACAAGATGCTTTTGTTGCGGCGTTAAATGCTTATAATTGAACGAGTGGGAGCCAAACCAACACGTATATAATATATAATTTATATATTTCAACTATAAATCATCTGTCATATAAGAATATTAGTCGTTATGTTAATACGTAATGATCATATTTTTATAAATAGAAAGACATTTCTTTAAAGGTGTGGGCAAAATTATGTACATTATAACCGGCATATGTTCAATATAATCAATATGGAAATACTTTAATGTCTCCATTAAATAAATAAAAATAAATCGTTTGGAAACTGCTTGTATTGTCACACATAGTCTTTTTATTATACTGTAAATTAAAAGAGTTAAAACATATCGTAGCTTCTTTAAAATACGACATTACTTGTGGTTTTTAATGAACGTATTTATTTTAAAATAGACCAATTTGTATTCAAATGTATTTAAATAAAACACAGCATAAAACCATCTAAAATAAAAAGTTTCATCGCAAATATTATAGAGAAAGAGAGACATTATAATAAGATTCTTTTGAATTATTTACATTTTATTGCTTTGTTAAGGCCGGTCTACATGCAGTCTGAAGTCTGTTGTAAAAAGCCTGGAATTCTAACCTCAAATCTTAAGACTTTGGGTAGACGAGCCTTAACTAAATTTCATAATAA
Organism: Oryzaephilus surinamensis; assembly: GCA_004796505.1. Taxonomy (NCBI): domain Eukaryota; kingdom Metazoa; phylum Arthropoda; class Insecta; order Coleoptera; family Silvanidae; genus Oryzaephilus; species Oryzaephilus surinamensis. The sequence continues at coordinate 7,300 of SSSI01007446.1, read as the reverse complement.
AAAAGAAACTATTGTCACTAAAGAATTTGATCGAAACTTCGAAAGTGAAAGCTTGATATATTGTCTATTTAAAAATATGCTTGTTAAATTGTACAATATGAATTAGTCGATGTATTAGTTTGAGTAAAACTTGTACATTATGCAAATGCATTGGTTAAAAATGTATCAATCAATCAATCATTTTCTATGTTCCATGCCACTCAACAACATTGATAGATGGAATATAATATGGATGTGTATGGGAATATAAAGAGTTGCTTAATCAGTAAAAAAATAGTAACAGTTTTGATGTTATTTACCGTTTTTGACAATCTATGTGTCATGTGACAATCAAAAACTGTTCAGGGATTAAAATATAACTTGGAATTGAATATTTTTCGCAAATGTTGAAACTATAAAACAGTAAACAAAAGAATAATTAACCCTGGTTTTATGTCCTTTCTTTTCTTATACTTTTCCACAAGATTTGAAACAGACCACAAAAAGTAATCCCGATTACAACCTTTAGGGTTTAAGAAGGGTTGCATGACGGCTATTTTTAATCCAAATATATCAAGAGTTCAGTAAAAGAAGAAAAGAAAAATAGAGAACGAACAATCTTTATATGTTGCAAACAGACATGAAATTAATTTTGTTGAAAGGGAAAAAGGGTCTGCCGACAACTTTTATTCAGTTATTGTTGTTTTTCTTTTAAATTTCATTAAAAATTTTCTTAACATTTTTTTCTCTATAACCATACATAAATCGTGTAAAGCAATAAAACTTTTTTAATAATTCTGGCCGACAGATATCATCCAAAAATATTTATGAGAATTACACGAAATTCTAATTATTTAGTATATTGTTGTTAGTATCATTTAACAAATTTGGAGTAACTTAAACAAACTTTATTAATACTCACAAATATACAAGAGTATTACTAATGCCTTATCAAAATTGCTTGACTTGTTATTTGTGTAAGTTTTCTCACTTTATAATACATAAGTTCATTAAAATCACTGTTTCACCACCTATAATACAAGAACTCTGCTAATTAATTTTCACATAATTTAAATCATTTATATGAAGCTTTACAGTCAAGCTTATAAAACCTTTGTCTAATTTTCTAAAACATTTATAAAAGAATATATTATATAATATAAAAGTTGAAATATAAAAACTCAATTCAAAGTTTTTATTCAAGACTGTGAATAAGAATAAGCGCCCCGGTAGTTTTTTTAATGATATCCTCATTGTATTATTTAGATTCTAGGCTTGTATCAAATAAAGAATAAAAATACACATCATTTATTATTGTCGAATGCAGATGACAATCAGACCTTAGGTCAACAGTTATATATATTCTTGGTCAAATCTTGGTTAACTACATCAATAAAGTCCAGTTTATTTACATTTCTATTATTATGCTTATACGAGTATTTCTAGTGTTTCGTAGAGTGCTTCCGTTAATTTTCGTATTAAACTAATTTATAAAAAACGTAATTCATTCATTTTATTCAGTCCGTGAGAAAGCTTCGTTACATATTATGTAGTTCATTTATTTACATCATATTGGGGATCATAACAGTACACCCTAATCATATGCACGTGTACATACTTAATGCTATTGCAAAATTTGATCTCCAAATATGGCAATACTGCTACCCACATTTTACATACGATACAATAAAAATGAAATACTTAATATTATTAATGTGACCTGCATTTATCATTAATATATTTAAAAACTTGTGAATGAAAAAAAATGTGCACATCTGTCTTTTAGTTAAATTTTAATCACAAACTGTACAACAATATTTAAAATACGATATATATTATATATTTATATTTCTACCCCTCTATTGTTTGCACAAAATAATAGATACCATCAGTTGTTTGGCAAACAAAGAAACCACAGCCAAAACTTCTATTGTGTTTATATTATTATTACCAATGAAAGTAGAAATTTATACTTCATAATTCATATATATTCAGTTAAAATGAAACAAACTCGAACCATTAGAATTAATTATTAAACAAGTATACAATATTTAATTTATATTTAAAATGGCAGTTAATTAAAAAAGTTTAGCCTCTAGTGAATGGTTTTATAACTATTTTATTTATTTAAAAAGTAAAAGCTCAGCTTTTAAACTTTATACCACATAGTAAATTACTATTGCAACAAACTGGATTGACATTTTGTGTATTATAAAACATTAAAATGGTAAAGTCAAAAGCAACGAAATGTAATTCGTAAATAAGTAGTGATTTAATCCACGAGGGGGACTACATAACAGCCACTAATTGCAGAATAACAATCGGAAAGCTGACCAAAATGCTTTTGAAGCATATGTACGCTTGTACGCATATATTTTACCATGTACGCGTATAGAGACCATCGTTATAAAGGCACCCTCTTGTTTGAGGGGATTTTTTTTGTACGCGTAAATGACCGTTTTATTGCCAAATATACGAAATAATATTTGTTCCTATCCGTAATTAATGGACATTACAGATAAAAATGCTTACTTTAGCAAACTGTTTCAAAACACCCTTATAGTTATATGTAAAATTAAAAACATCCCAAGGGTAGTGTTGTAAATGTTCAAATGGCATACACTTATGTGCGTATGTAACACCTACCACTAAATTTTTAATAAATCACAAATAGACAAATAGATTTAAACAGATTTTACCTACATATATATAGTTCATTTCATGACAGGTATCAGTTAAATACTATAAAATAAACAGTAATTAAAAAAAAATGAAAATCCAACATTCAGAAAACTGAATGATTTTCAGTTATTTTTAAAAATGCAGCTGAATTTTTCATCGTACACAATTATATTTTTAATACGTTTCATACGTACATATGTTGGGTATAAATGTGTTGAGTCCTGTCATAAAAACTGCTTATATTCTCAATATTCTGAAGCACATATACCTTTTGCAATAAAATGAAATTATACTATTAATTCTCTAACAAAATGGCAGGTGTCAAACGAACTTAGTTCGTCGTTTTATATTAGATATTGCTCAGGTATATGAAGACTCAGTTGACAGTAAAAATAATGGATTGGATGATGCTATTCCAAAATTTAATAGTTTTAAATGATTAATGAAGCGAATGGCATTTTTTACGACCAGTTCATTTATAATTAAAAAAACTGTGAAATCATTTTCAATACAACATATTATTCCTTTTAATTTTTTAGAATTTTATTATGCAAGCCGTTTTGGCGATAGCATATTTAAATAAAAACTTTAAAATGCAAAAGAAAAAACATAAATTAAACGTTGCGCACAAAAAATATATGCAAATAAAGATTGTTATTAGGTAATTACAACTTGTTTAGTCTTGATTATCTTTTTTAAATAAGTGTGAATCGTAAAGACAGTCATAAACGGTTTTACATTTGCTCATAAGCCTTTCAATGGATACTTAAATCATGCTCTGCCATTCCAGAACTGTTTCTTTTACATTCATTAAAACGTATTTGAAAATTATAAACCTAATAATGTCTATTTCCTACGCGTTTTTATGTTGTACACATAAATAATTAAAAATCCAGAATGGTGAATAACTCATTAACACCCACGTAGCATTTTAACACCCTCAAGTAAGAAATCAGTTGAAACCGAAACACCTACAACCGTTTTATGTTTCATTACCTTTTAACAGTTGACGAACAGATATTATTGCTTTAAAAGTATGCACGTACATGAATCTACATTACTTGTGTGTGTTTTTAGTGTACATACGTAAGATTAACTATCCATTCTATGTAATGATGTTAAATGTTCACTAATTTAAATTTATTCCATACTTGGTTATATATTACCTTTGTTTTCATTTTGTTAAAAAAACAAAATTAATGTTTAATTAAAATACTATTATCAAGATGTAAGGATTGCTTTAATTAACATATTTCCAGCATTAAATATCTGATTTAAAAATGGGTAACGAAATTCAATTAAGTAGTAAAATTTTTATGAATCCATTCGATATAATAAAATTTTTTGTATAATAGGACCATATGCATTTGGATGGGTATTTTTATTGGTTTGAGGATTTTATATATATGTATGTCCATATATGCGGTAAAATGCATCTACAGCGAATATTAAATTGTAAATACCTGAAAAGACGTCTTACAAATGTGAGGAAGTAAAATCCTCCATATCCTGAAAATACCTGGCATAGTTCCGTGTTCTCTTATTTTAATAAATGCCTAGGCAGTACTTTAATGAAGCTCCAACAAGAATTTGTTAATAAATAATGTATCATTTTCCCGTTTTATAAAATACAATAATGACGTTTTTTTCTAATATTTTCTTAGACAGGTGTATAAGTTGTCTTTAATTTAGATATGTTTTAATGTTTGGACGTTAAATGTCAGTTGTTTTGGATCAGTGAAGAACAGGCAAACACATTGCTGCTTGCTTTTATATTGTTACAAAAGCAACGTTCCTGGTCCCTAGGGAGTCATAGTTCGAGCCATGAAGAGCAGATCACAGAAGCGACAGCAAACAACTAACAGGACACGCCATCAAAAACAAGGACTATAGGATACCTTGGAGAATTACCGTCTTGACATTCCCTCTATCTACCTTACAGTCAACCATTAAATTATGGTAACACTTGCAAGCCACCTAAGAAAACAAATACATTTTCATCTGATGAAAGTTGTAAATTTAAACAAAAATCAATTATTCATACATATTTATTAGTATTATATACAGTTGAATGTTGAATTAAATTCCACACACAATAATGGAAATTATATAAATAAAAGTTTGCAAACATTTCTATTGAAATATCTGAATGGAAAATGTCAGTGTGTTATAGTTGAAAGGATATATGTATATACGTATAGTCAGTTAGTAAACACCTGGGCTTTTTTCAACCTATCCCTGGTTTGGAGAACAGCTTTATATAATATAACATTCATATACATATGAAGATTTTTATGTGTGTGGCCACACGCACGACCAGGTATGAAATCTCTATTATATTCAGTGAAAATCATTGTAGCTGTTGTGAATTATGTCTTCAGTTATACCCCGTAACTACTGCATCATTAGACGTAAAATGTTGTTAAATGATGACGTTCCTTTTTCTAAATTCTAAAAGGTGTTGGATTTCTTCTATGGATGTCTGAATAATGACTTTTTAAAATATGTCAAATTCTTTGAAAAAGAAATACCAACACATGCACGGATTATTTAGAACCGGTCGGTGCCCGGTACTCACCCTTGACCTGTAAAATTGTCAATTGCTAAACACTCGTCATTTTAATTTGTCGGCAACTTGAATAAATATAACCTCTACAATAGATTGCTTGTGACGTCACAAGAATAAGTTGTCATCTCAAGTCGTGGTGGGAGAAATAGGACACCGACCGCTTCTAAATAATCTGTGATACAGATACAAATCGATAACAATTCTATTCAATATTTTTTGAAGAAATACGATTACGAATGTATAAAATAAATAGCTACATAGCATTTTTTTGAATGAATCTTCGACGCTTTTAACATTAAAAAACACTGTAAATTATCTACTAGTAAATTTTGCATTTTTCAATATTTTTCTATATAGCTAAAAGTGATATATTGCTTATAGGGTTTTAAAATGAAATCGAATAAGCTATATAGTTTAGTCCCCCTTTTTTGTTTCTATAACCGATAATCGCTTTGATAAATAGAAAACGATTAACTTTGCACAGATTGTTTATAGTTGAAAGAAAATATATACGCCCATCTTCGAAATGTGAAAAACATGTTTTAGTAAAGCTAGTTTTAGTTTCATAACAGTAAAAAGCTTTCGAATTTTAAAATGTAATATAATTTTATAAGCTCACAGTTGCAATAATCGAACGGCAAAAAATAACTGACAGAAAAATTTTCGTAATTTACAGTAAGTGCATTTAAATGTTGATAAAATAATTTAAGTTACATGGGAAATGGGGAAATAACCACCATACAATAACAGTCAATATAAATGTGATATTAAATTTAACAATACTCTGTTAAGAGAAATCTCGATATTGAGTAACGTTGTAGCAAAGGGTAAGCTCAGATAATCTCTACCAAAAAACTCTAAAATGTCGGCAAGTTGGCGAGGATTTTAGGCATTGTTGGGCGCTGCGGGAAGTCGATGTACTACTTAGTTTGACAGTTATTACAAGGATTGTAGCGAGATTGAATTCGATTGTTAGCAAGCACAGCTTATACCCTATTTATTAAGGGGAAAGTAAATTTTATACAATTTATTTAGTATACATATATAATACATTATAAAAGAAATTTGTACAGAAAATAAACTTTATTACATTGTATACATATACAGTTCGCACTAAGAAGTAAGAACTTAATATACAGGCAAAGAACATTTAAAGACAACTAATTTAAATACAATTAATAAGTAATTGTAGGTTCTCTTATAATAATAATACGTACTCCTACATTTACGTATCACACAATCGCAATTATTAATTCTCTGTATCTCCTACAAGGAATTGTCATTACCATAAATAAACACTTTGTATGTTCAACTAAATAAATGTTGTACATATATATTAATAGAATAATTAAGAATATATACTCTATTCAGATAGGGAAGAAAAATCGTCCATCTTGAATTATGACGTTTTCCAAAGTAATCCAATAATTGTATACATTTGCCACAATGCTCCTCCTTCTAACCTTACCTACTTTAATTTAAAAAATTAAAACACGTGGAAGCTGACTAATCATAACCTTTTTCTTCCCTAAATGAATAGACCTTAGATATATTTATAATATTAATAATGCTTTAGATATGTTGATTACAAAAATTCTTTAAATAAATTTACTAACTTCTGTTTATTTTGATTATATGTTTGCTCAAAACAGAAATGTTTATTTTGAACCCAACGTTGATAAACTTATTTTCACGTACTCTTCATTTTTCCGATTTGAATGTTTTTCAAATTGAGTTTCGTGCCAAAACCGCATTGTGCCAATATAAAGTGCAACAACCACATCACACACAAAAAAATATTAATATGTATAATTTTTGTATGTATGGTGATGACTGGATGTGCGGTTTATTGAATTAGCCACACATTTGGACATGCATTTTATTCAATTTCGTAACATGTCACTCGATTTACAAACAGCACAAATGAATAATTATGGATATTAAAGCAGTAATCTCCACGGATAGTGATACAAAAGCAAACAATTAATTTAAAAAAAAAACAACACAAACGAGCTTTACGAATCAATTAAAACATAACGCAGCTTGGAAAAATATCTATTATGTATGGTA
>SSSI01007445.1:0-66155 GCA_004796505.1 Oryzaephilus surinamensis | reverse complement strand
TGATTCTATATCCGGAGTTTGTTGAACTTGCGTTTTTAAATTTATTTACATACAGTACAACCTCAATAATCCGAACGCGCTTTAAACCGAAAATCCGGTAATCCGAGCAACAAATTGCCAACTTATAATTTTGAAATTTGCAAAAAGCGGGCCCGAGAAAATTCAGAAACACCAAATAACGTACTTTTATTTTAACAAATGAAGAAAAAAAGAGCTCAAGCTGAAAAGGGCAGCTAAAACTAAACAAAAAAAATAACTAATTTTTTCAACATGTAGAAAGGAGTGTTATATTTTTCTATTAATGTAAAGATTTTTTTTTAATTTTATAAAATAAGGATTTATATTTTAATATAAAATATAATTTAGCTAAATATTAGCTTTTAATTGAAAAACACCCCCGATATAAATACTTATTTGCTAATCCGAACAAATTGCTAATTCGGAGAGCTTCTTGCAAAAATTAGTTCGGATTATTAAGGTTGTACTGTATTTGGTATAAACAATAAAAGCAATTCCTCAAATAGACAACAACCGAAAAAGGGCTTGCCAACTGCCTGTAAGTAAAGTTTACTTGCAAAATTTATTATTATGTATATTTTAAAGAAGAAATTTTATATTATATTGTGCATTCCATTCAGGTCAACAAATAATAATAATCAAATATAAATGGCTTTGAATTTGTATAAACAATACAATTAAATTTATAATAAATAATCAAATTGGAAACAAAATGTTTTATTTTCCGCATTATAATTTCCTATTCATCATGTATTTATTTATTATTATATTAAAATGAGAAGATCAAGGTTGCAAAAAACGAAAAAAAAAAAATAATAGAATTACAGAAAATGAACATGAAAAGTAAATGAAGCAACACTAAACGTATTCACATTATTAAATTAAATTGATATTATATTGAAATGAATTCATAATACATATAGATGATTTAATAAGTAGTTTAAATAATTTGTTTGTTGTCAAGGACTTGTTCATTTTTTCAATCTCTTTTATTTAAATAATAATTATTTTATATGCGTGAACAATACACGTTTGCTAATTAAGGTGTGCACAATAATATACATCGAAAAAACATCCAGCAAACTATATATGTATATGTTTGGAATGACTTTCATTGTTATTTGTTGGTAGAAGAAATCACCTTCCAGCTAAAAACGAATTATATATTATGTCACGACAAGAAAAATAACGATCCAATCACGTCACACTAATTATTACAATGGATTATTTTGTTTTATTGTTTTTTAACTTGGATTATTTTTAATTCTAGGGGGAAAAGATGGGCCAAGATGGACAATAGTATGGACAATAGGGTAAGTGAATTTTAAATTATTGAAATAGAAAGTATTTGATTTAATAAAAGAATTCATTCAAATCGCGTACAAAATAAATAATTTCACTTGCATTTTAGTTTTTAATTGATTTTATATTACGCAGTTTTGCAAAACAATTATTATTTTTTATAACAAATCAAAATATAGGCCACTAAATACTTGAATTATTATTAATTATGAATTTTGCAAGTGTATAACAAGATTATAAAATACATATACAAATGTATATGCAATTTTACATTTTAAATTATTTATTCAAAAATAATAATACGCAATTATTTGTCTATAATACAAAATTAATTTGTACCTATAGAAAATATTGATTTTATTTACTATATAAATTTTATTTGTTTGTATTATTTATACATTTTGAATTTATTAAAAAAAACGGATATAATAAAACAATATAAATTGTCCATATTTAAATATTATTATATTGCCATTGTTTATAATTTATTTCATTAATAAATAATGTTAATTAAGGTAAAGTGCGGTCAGTTATTATTCATATAATAATAAAGTGAATGTTTGTATAAAGGTTTAATTCTACACTTGGAAAATTATATTTTCCACTAAAATAGTTAAAATTAACGTGGATAATAAATTCTATTTTCATTTTGAAACTTGACATTACCTACTTTTCCAAACTTAGATTATTATTATTCAATTAACAAGTCAAATTAGTTCAAGGTGTTAATTGCTATTAACTTGATTATTTATTATTCGTTGACAATTTTTTAAATAATTTTGTAAACACATGTTTTATGTTGGAAAATCAATTTGAAATCAATTTGTACGTATATAAAAAGGAAAAATAAATAAATTAGACACGCAAATTGTGGGGTAGTTTGTCGATTTTTTATATATATTCGAATTCGAATCCCTTTTCCTAAAATATATACGGAAGACTAAGTGTTTTTCTAGCAAGTTTCGAAAGCACAGGGGGTGAATTGACACAGTATTATATTAGCATGTCCTTTGTGGGGTTTTGCCGTCAATTTGGAATTTTTTTTGCGGTAGCAAAATGTTAATCTCAATGTTGTAACAGATGAACTCACCCTGATTTACCCCTGCAGCATGCGCTAACAAATAAAATACACAATTTTCCAACGATAAAAGAATAATAACGACGAAATGATAGCTTTTTAGATTTCAGATTGTATGTATTTTCATGTAATGTATGTACTTGGTTTTGATAGCAACAATTTGAAAGATAATAAATTAACGGTGGTAACGATTCGTCTAAAACAACCCCCTTCTGTCGTATATAACAAAACCAGCAGTACTAAAAATAATGCTTGTTTCTATAAAATGCTAAACGCTTTTGTTACATTTTTATTATAACGACGATTTTTCCAGTCAAAAGAAAAAAATATATATGTGTATATAAAGTGTATGTTGGATTTTTTCCTTTCTTATATTTTCTTTTCTCTTTTTATATATATATGTATATGCTAGGATCGCAGGAGTTTTACTACTCTATTTGCATAATTGTAGAAAATATACATATTTTTATAACTTTTTCGATTTGCTTGAATATTTTTTTTATGTTATGTTCTCGTTGCTATTTTTTTCTTTTTTGCTATATACAGCAGTTGCATCGTTCATTGAAATGTAAAAGATTTACATATTTCTCTCGTTGTTTTTTTTGTTTCTCGTATATAATAATATTCTGCTAATGATCAACAGTCGAATTTAATTAAAAGGCAAAAGAATTTAAACATTTATTTCATTAGATAAAAGTTTTATGACCTTCTTCTTCACCGGATTTACCCTTTATCAATTTCATGCATTAAATTTTAAATTTAATTGTTTTTTTTTTAAAAAAAAAAAACGCGTCTTATTAGGTACATAACATAGAATTATTATGTTGTAAAATGTTATGTAATTATGTTAACCTTGAATTATTTGGTTCCATTAACACAAAATATTTGCTTTCATAATAATAAAAAAAAAATTAACTGAAAGATGTATGTACTTGTAAAAGCCATGTAATTGGACTTCATTTTTTGCAAAATTTCCCGAAAAAGACTGTTTTTGTTTTCAAATTCTTACATATTATGTAATAGTTTGTTGTCGATTATATAAAAATTACTATAGACAAAAGTTGACCTTAGCTAAACGAGCCTTCAGGGTACCAACGATTGATTTTCGTATATAGTTTTTGTTTAATTTTGAAATTCTGTTCCACAAAAGCGCTTTTTTCCACACACTAGGAAATTGTATAAAAAAAAATGAATTAATGAATTATTAATAAAAATTTCAGTGTTATGTCATTGAATTTTAAAACGCGCAAGAGGAAAATATAAATAAAAAAACACGTTTGTAAACAAAGGATCCCGGAAAGAATCAAAATATCAGCTGGTAAATTTTTTCAAATTAACATATAAGTATACAATTTCGACCTAAATTAAACAGTTTTTTCAAAAAATCTACATATAGTTTCGTCAATATTATTATGAAAGTATACAATATTATAAACATGTAATAAATACAAAAAAAAAAAATTAGAATAATATTACACGCCCAATATATTATACATAAAAGAAAAGAGTAAGTGTTGATTACCTTCAATTCCGAAGAAACTAGTAAGAAGTAAAATGATTAAATTCCAAACAATATAATTTGCGCACACAGGTGGATTAATTACGTTTTGTTTTTGAAAAAACAAACTTAAATCATAATTTAAATCAAAAAGAAATTCAACCGCGAAAAAGTTGAATTCGAAAAAAGTTGCGTTTTAATACGTGAATCGCGACGACGACACCACTCAATAATTCAATATAAAATTATACTATACGTATCCGACTTTTGTGTCAAATAAGGTATATATAGTATGGATTTGTGGACTGTATGAGAAAATACGACGGAGGACGTCTCGAGCGTCAAACACACCGACGCATCGAAGACTAACAAAACTCGCGGCGTTCCACTCCAATCCAACACCGTTTTCATATCAACAATAATATTGCCAAGTTTCTCTCTTTCGTACAGTCTCGTCGTCTATTCGGCTTTCTGCCCATTTAACCCAGCATCCCAGCAATGTACCATACAAGATAGTCCATCTAGCAGGTGCATATTAATTTTAAAATCTGTTTCTTTTTGCACAATTTTGCGCGACAATATCTTCGTCTCTGCTGGTTTGTTGGAAATTTTTCTCAATCCAATCATTTTCCAAATATTTACACACAACTTTTCACGTGAAAAGGTTGTAGGTATACAAGATGAGGTAATAATCAAACTCTTCAAATTGTAAATAGTATTTTCCAGCAATTTAAATTTCAATTTATAATGTATATTTTTTTTTCTCTATCAAAATGATTTAATTAAATTTTCATCGTTTTTAACTATTTATAATTGGAAAATTCTCTGTTCCTAACCTGAATAAATTATCCTTAACTAACTAATTAATTATTTAAAAGTTTTAACTATCCGGCAATTTATCATGAAACGTTGAAAATTTTTTAATAAAACCAACTCGAATGACTTTTATTCGAAATTGAATAAATATCTAGTTTATGGTCGGTTATTGTGTTATAATGGAAATAGTTTTTTCGACATATATAGGGGAAAACAACTAGTATATTTCACAAAAAAAAAAAATTATCACGATATGACGACGATATGAGAGCGAGAGAATGTTTTTGAAAAGTTTTTCCAAAGCGAAATAATATGATGGATACAATCAAGATATAGCATATAGGAAAAATCGAACCAATTCAATATATAATAATATACGTTTAATCTCGTCTCTCTATTGTTGTAAATCTATAATATCATGTTGATAGGAAAAATCATCCACAAATTGAGAAATTTTTAAAATATAAATCTCAGCAGTACGATTTTGTTTGGCGATTAATTTTTAATCTATTTTTAAGAATAAATCAATTTTATTTATACATTTCAAGCTTAAATGTAACGAAAATGTTCAAATCTGCATAACAACATGCTGAAAGGACTGAAACAGTCCCATCAATTGTCTATTATTTGACATTAAACTAAATGCATTGTAAAATGATTCTGATGATGTATAAATGATTTTCCTAATGGAAATTCACTTGACTGGGCAATTTTCATGCTTTCATTTTCTTGTAGTTACCTAATATATGATTTTAATAAGCCATCATTTGCACTCATCTTTGTTTTGTGTATTTCTGTGTAATTATGAGGGATAAATTGTTTGATATTTATAATAGAACCATTAAAATAGTTTCATATTAAATGGTTTGAATTAATTTCGTTTTTGTTAGATATAAAAGGGTTTTGAAATTTTTATTTTATATAAAAATTCGTAAAATAATATTCACGTATTAAAAAAAAACATATTAAACGATGCTAATCTCTTTTGTCGTGGAAATGTTTAGATTAACATCTATATATATGTTGTATATTTTAGAATATAAATATTGTAGTAACCTAATAAATATTGATTTTATAATTACATTTGTTATAAAAATGTAATAATTTATCAACGGATTTTCTACCAAAAGTATTAATTTCCATTTTTACGATTTATATTATATATATAAATTTAAAAATATTCCTAATCTAGGTTTATTTTAATGAAAAATTTATTACATTAATAAAATAATAGTAGAAAATTGAAAATTTAATTTACAAATATAGAAAATGTATTGATTTTATATTTTATTGTACAAAAAAAGTTCTGCTAGTCCAAATATATGTATATTTATATAAAACTTGAACTAAATATTTAATATTGTTTATAGAAAGTATTATAAAATTACCGTGATAGAATTCGTTTTAACACAGACCACTGAATTCATCACTTTCCATTAATAGAATTTCATTTAAAAATGTAGTACGACGAACTTTAATGCTTGCATTATTTAATATTTAGGTTCAAAATTATACACAATATTGCATCAACCCTTAATAATTGTTAAAGGATTTCCTTTTTTAGTAAAAAAAAATTCATTTAGTAAATCAGCTTGAAAAACATTGTGCATTTATGCTGGATAGAAAATTGTCGTTTTTCCACTTGTAAACAAATAGAAATTAAATAGACCGTCAAAATTTATTAAATTAACATCAACAGCCCTTTGTAATACATCCGAACATAATGTTATAATATTGTATTTTAATTAAAATAATAAACATGGCCATTTTTGGTGCTCAATAGTAGTAGTAGTAGTTTTGTTATAGTGTTTGTCTTTATTTTATTATATAAATGTTTGTGCAAAAGGGTGTCACGCAATCCAAAATAATCTCTGGATATTTAACATGACAACTATTACATGTTATATATATATAATACGCATTCTGAATGGGTGACTATATAAACCCTCTCTTATACAACTATATAGTATCCTCTCGAGGGTCTTTTCATTAATATCACACCCCCTAAAGGCTAAATATTAACGTTCAAATAAAACCCACCAAAATCCTTAATATAAAACCCATTTAATTCCACCTATATATGGGAAAAAAACCCAACATACAAGCTTTTATCTTAATTTATTATTTTCGTTATAATACATACAAAAAATCATATCTATCGATTGTAATGCGGCACACAGGTAAAAATATTGATTGTTCCAACCCTGTATTATTATGTAAAATATTTAAGGTGGTGAATGAAATTTTCGATTGACGTCAAAAATTGGGCCGAAAAAACGAATATCACGTGGAAATAATTATAATTACAAGAGTGTTCACCTTGAATTTATTTAAGTTTTCATTATTCAGTACGTCTATTTAAAGATTTTGTACATAAACATTTTATTATAACAATTTTCACTGTATTAAAACAGTTTTTGGTAGTTTTTAGACACAAAAGCACCCCTTATAATAGAAATATAACAAATCCTATAAAGACAATTTTATTTTATAAAAAATCTACCTGTTAATTAATAAATTATACGAATAACAATTATGTGCAGTTTTTTTCTTCCATCAACCTTCAAGGTATAATAATTTGATGTGAAAATTTTAAAAGTATTTAAAATTAATTAGAATTTAAATTAAATTTTCCACGCACCTGTGGTCTTTAAGGTGTTATATCTTATCTCTTATATATACACTGAAAGAAATTCCAATATAATACCTTTTAGAGTTTCTTGTAACAAATATTTTTAATAAATTTTCGTATACAAAAGGAAAATTTTATTTCAAAACTTATAGTTGCAATTTACTTGATAGTATTATTGAAGTTGTTCTTATCTAACTGGAACAATGTTATAAATATTAATGTTTTTGGTTTTTCAAGAAAATCGTCCTAGATATATTTTCCACAGTGTATTAGAATTATGTTATTTTTATTCGTAAAATGTCTGAAAATCATTTTAATCCTCATTAAATCATAACTCGTTTAATATTAATGTTATTATACAAAAAAATTTAAAGTGCTGTGCAAGTTTGCAAACTACCTATAAAGTAGGTACATTTTTTTTCAGGAAAATTTATTTAATATGTAAACGATCTCTTCACGTACATATCCTGAAATGTTGTAAATTGTATTATTATTTCAGTACGTGTACAAGTTTGTAGAATTTGTAATGGATGTACAAAATGTCGGTAATTACTTCGTATTATTACATGGTATATAATTTGGATGGGTTTTTAGGGGCGAGTGGGGGGTTGCGTTTTAATGAGAGCGGGGTATATATATATATAACACCTTTAAATTGGGGGTTATATTTTGTTGGCAATGGGCGGCATTAAACACCTACTTGCTTTAGCACCCTTATGAATGTTCCAAGTAAACGATCTAGTAAGTTAATGGACCATAAGTCACAACCCAAAAACCACCCCCATGTATAACACACGGGTCTGTAAACTATTAATACATAATAATTTAATTTAATTTTATATTATTAAACAGTTTTCTTCCATTTAGAACTAGTTTCAAGTTGAGTTCTTATTGGAAATTAATTTATTTATAAATTGTAATTAAAACGAGCCTATTTATTTATATTCTAATCAAAAATTTTGCCCACTTAAAATGCAAATACAAAACAAATTCAATATAAACATAAATTTCAGCCCTTATATTTCCATTTACATGTATAATAATTTTGTCTTTTGATTAAACTTTTCTTTGTTATGTGAAAATATATGTAGGACCTATATTTATGTATGTAGGTATAAATTTATAATGAAGTGATGAAGTTGATTGTTGTATTTTTTCCCTTGTTATCTTTTTAGCAAAAATGATCAGATATTTGCGAAAAATATTTTCAGATGTACGTTAAACTCGTTTTAACCTTGCATCAAATAACCATGACATAAAATTTTAATTTGTTTGATAATTAAATCTATTTAACTGTTTTTAACACTATTTTACAACTTGTATATAATAAATAAATATTAGGTATGTTTAGAAGAATATAATATGGTAATTTATTTTAAGATAATCGTATACAGAAAATTTATGATTAATCGTTTCCTTTACCTCAAAAACTAAGAAAAGAATTTATATTTATTTATTTATTTATTTATATTTATTTATTTATTTATATAATATATACATTGAAGGTTAATTACAATTAGTTTTAATTAATATAACGATATTCAATCTTGTGTAAGAATAGTCTTTGAATTTTGTTCAGTGTTGAACTATAAACGAATTAAGAACTACATTTTACAGGTGTTGGATGTAATTTCGTAGTGAAATTGGAAAATAATAACAATATTAAATGTACATTAGAACACAGGAAAACGGAAATCGTGTTTTCATACAATTTTTCCTTTTGTTTTTTTCGTATTCGTGTTTAGAATATTCATAGAAAATTTAGTTATTCACAAAAAAACTGTTAATAGTATTTAACTTTATTAAAATGGAAAAATAATTACAAATTTTCCTTAAAAACTAAAAAAAAAAGTAATTTTAAACTTATTTTTGCCATCTTACGGTTTCAGTTCTTACTAATTTTTATAAAATTGCGAGGAAACTGTATACAATACCTCAAAAACTAATAAAACTCATTCAAAATTTCGTGAATCACAAAAAAAAACTGTTTGTATTTTTTTAAAACTTTATTTAAATGGAAAAACAATAAAAAAGTCCTTTTACAAGTGGAAAAAAATGTAATTTAAACTTCTTTTCGCCATCTTACGGTTTCAGTTTCTACTGTAATTGTGGAAATAGGAAAAATATTGAAAATTCATGCAGGTGAATCTCCGATTGCTTTATGGACTGTTCTTAAAACCACATCAATTTCATTTAAATTGATTTTGGCTTGTTTATAAATTTTCCCTTCGGGCATAACATCTGGTTCATATTTTAACAATTCAACAGCTTCCAATAGAATCTTCTTTGATTCCTACAACAATTCAATATAAATATAAATTTATTGATTAATTAATTAATTCCAAGGACTATTATTTACTAATAAGGAAGTGTGTAGTTGTTCAGGCGCACCACCATCACCCATTGATATTCTCCGACCAATTTCAGCAATTGCTGCATGCAATTCAAATAATAAAATACCACGAACACGTTTCTCAGATGGTATTAAATTGATTAATAAATTATTTAATTGACGACATAATTGTGCTTTCAAATTTAAATCATCATCTGATAGATTTGTTAAATTATTTTTTCCATTTTCTTGTCCAATTAATTGTGCCAATACAATTTTAATGTCAGTTAAATAAAAATGATTTGTATGTAATAATAGTTGGTATGTTTTTAAAAATTCTTTACACACATTCGTATCACCTTTTGGCAATTCGGATAAATCACGACCAATACGTTCCAACATATCTTGAATGTGATAAATTGATACACTCGTTTTGCATTTATCACATATCCAATCGGCTGATTTCTCATTTTCGTGATTTTCAAGGAACGTTACAGGCAATAAGAAGCCCTTACATTCACTGTTTATCAAAAGGAAAAAAATTGTATTATTTATTTTGCTGTTTGATGAAATTTTGAAAAATTATAGGGGAGAGTGGGGTATTGGGAGCCAGTGGGTAATAGCCCTACCTTGTTTGACATCGAATCGCACTGAAATACGTACGAAATTCCGTTGGATCTGAACAACGCAAACAATTACACCAAAAAAATTTCGTTTGGTACAAATGGTGACGTCGATTCGGTGTGCCCCATAATGGGTCCGTATAACATATGCTTAAATGATCGCCTTTTTGAATTCCAACGCCAGACGTTATTAAAATATCACCATTATTTGTGAAACTTTTATTACAATTTGCTGAACAACTGTGCTCGAACATTGATGTATTCTCGTAAATGGCCACATAATTTGGTTCCGATAATGGTATTTCGTGTCCATTTACCATAACAATACCACAAATACGCATTATTTCCGTTTCATTGAATACTGATTCGAGTTTGAAAAATTTTAAAATGAATTGTGCAATTGCAATACGTTCATTTTCGTATTTTGGTGTTTGTTTGCGTTCTTCGCAATGCGATTGTAAACAATCCAATTTCTTCCACACTTTGGGAAGGAATTGTTTCTGATATAAACATCTTAATACTGTTATACATTGATAAATTGGATGGATTATTCCAAAATTTGTAACGGAAACCTGTAAAAAAGACTTTAATAATGGAAATTGAAATTATTTAAAGGTTTTTATGACTTTGTCGCCTCTTTGAACCGTATATCTGCATTCTGGTAAATGTGCTGGTGATTTTTCACAAATTTCACTACACATCGGCCAACCACATTTCGTACACGGTTTACTATTTCCATTATTTATTTCATTACCACATCCTAAACAAACTGGCACTGTTGTTTGACTTGGTCCCCATATAATTGGTGCTTCTTTTAATACAATTTCACCAGGTTTTATATTTCTAGTTGATACCAAATGACGTCCCAAAGTATCATCAAAAATCACCTTCAATTACATTTTGAAAATTTCGTAAAATTAATTTCTTTTATTGTATACCTTGAATGGTCTGCATTGTTTCTTATGATTTTTCCAATCAGTTTTCTGGTGTTCTTTCGTACAATAATAAATTAAATGGCAACCACCACATTTTTGATTAGCTATTTTCTTACAAATTGCACATTTATTTATTTCTTCCATAATTTCGATTTATAATTGCACTTTTTAATGTTTTTCTAATAAATTTTCAATGCGGTTTAAATTTGTATTAAACGATATTTAACACCATTATAATACTATGTTGATCTATAAATAAAATACGGTCTCACCTAAATAGAATAGACGGAAATAATTTAACAAACACGTTGAGTAATTGCGTATATTATTAATAACAATTATTATTAAGCTGGTAGACTAGCTGTACATACTTAACATATACATATACACTTTGTGGTCACAGCATCATATTTATTTTATTGTTTATGGGTGTAAGTTAGCTCTTTTTTTATTATAGTGGGTGTATTTAAATGTAAATATTTATTTTCTCAAGGATTTTAATTGTTAACACATTTTGTACATCAAAGGGAATATCCATAAGCCAAAAATAATGAAATTTCGTAATTATTATCGTCGTATTTTATAATTATACTTAGATAATTGATAAAAGGGCAAAGATTTCGCATTTTATTGAAATTATTTTAAGTTTGTTATTTAAACAAGCAACAATTATGAGAGTGTTAACATTTTGTCTTCTATTTGCAACTATTTTCTTGTATTCTGAAGGTATAGTAAACACTTATTTTACAATAAATTTAAATGAAATTTAATAAAAAATGGTTAAGGTTTAAAAAATTATTTGGCATTACCGGATTACGAGTGCATTAAATGTTTATGTCATACTGTTAGTGGTTGTTGGTTGAGAAGAAATTGCGCTCGTTATTCAATAAATAAAGATTATTGGCAAAAAGCTGGCAGTTTATCGCCAACCGATCAACCAAAAAATGAAAATCAGCATTTTCACGATTGTATGAATAATGAAAATTGTATTGTTGGAACAATATTGGAATATACAATTCAATTTGGACAACTTGTAAACATTTTTTTTACGATTTTAACAGTCTTCTGATGACTGTTTTTTTAAGGATTGCAATTGTGATGGAAATTTTGATTGTAAAGATCGATATGCTATTCATAGAATGGGTAATAATTGTGCAAATCCGAATTTTGGTCAAAAAGCTGCTGATCGATTTAATGATTGTGCAAAAAATCTGGGAATATCGAATATGAAACGAGAAGAAGGAAATGATAATTGTTTTGTAGAGGCGGTATAAAATAGGGAAAAAACGGATTTAAACAATATATACCTCTGTTAATAATTTTATTATTGTCTATTTAAAATCCAGCTGTTCATAAACAAATTTAATTACACTTTAAGATTATTTATGTTTAAAAATAACTTTTTGGCTGCAACAATTTTCTTCTCCCACATCAACATTTTCTCAAAATAATGGAAGGGAATATTTATATATGTATTAAAAATGATTTTTCTTATAAATAATGCATAAAACTTGAAAATAATAACACTTTTCAACGAATTTTATTTACAGTGAGTCGGTTTTCTCGTTGCTTTATTAGAATAAATAAAAAAAAACGCAAATATGAATTTAGAAGAACGTAAGGTAAGTTGAATTAAAATAACAGTATGAGCTTTCGTGAAAACTTTTAACAAAATGTATTTTCAATAAGTAAATTTACGTGAAAATTAATTGCTTAAATTGTTGGAAAGCACGAAGCCATCAATTATAATATACATATATATACGTATCTATTCAATTTATTTTGCAAGTCAAAATTTTCAATTACGCTGAAATAAAACCATCAACATTTTCATTTCAGTTAATATAAACAAATCATTTGCAAGAAAACATTTTAAGAAAATTACTATTATAACTGTTTTATATGTAAATATTTACATTTTATAAGTTATTGCGACTTTTCCATGTATTATTATTATTATTATATATGTATAGTGGGAAATTTATTTTTAGAACAGTAAACCATCTATCAAAAATCGATCAAAATCGATTTTAATACAAAATGAACATATTCATAATCAATTTATTGATGATGATTGTAATTTTGATCTGAAAACTTCAAATATAATGGGCAGGTAGCGAGTTTGATTACATTTTTAACAAATAAATATTAACATATGTATTTGTGCCAAAATAATATAATTAAATTTAATAATAAACTAACACATGATTTGTTATTATAAAAAGATATATGGTGGCAAGAAAGGAATTAAAACCTGGTGAAATTGTTCTTAGTGAAGAGCCCTTAGTTGTAGGGCCTTGTACAGGTTGTAAAGTACTATGTTTAGGGTGTTATATTAATTTAGAAGAGACAAACACTTTTGTAGCGTAAGTGCCAAAGATTTTCCATTTACAAATATATAATAAAAAATTCTTAGATGCCCAAAATGCGGTTGGCCCTTATGTTCATTAAAATGTAATGGTTTAAATCAAAAATATGGCCACACACAAATCGAATGCACAATATTAAAAGAATGCAAATCGTCAAATTCATTTAATTTAAATGATTTCAATACAATACGTATACATTTAAATTGTATTGTACCATTAAGATGTCTTTTATTAAAGACAATTGATCCAACAGCTTATGATGTACTCATGAATATGGAACATCATAATGGAATACGTCGAAATTTACCAGATTTATGGAATAATAATCAAATTAATATTGTTGATAGAATTTTAAATGATTGGCATTTAACAGAATTTACACATCAAGAAATACATACGATTTGTGGCATTTTAGAAGTATATAGGATATTTATTAACTAAATGTATGTGAATGAATTGAATTAAATGAATTTATTTAGGTGAATGCATTTGAAATTGGCCAACAAGGTATCAATATACGTGGCATATATCCAACAGCTTATTTAATGTCACATGATTGTATACCAAATACAAATCATACAGACGAAGTGGAAAATTATCGTTTAATTGTTAGAGCATCAATTAAAATTAATATTAATGAACCAATTACAATCAGTTACGCATATACATTACAAGTATTTAAATTTTATTGCAAATCCATTCATTAAGTTGTATATAATGCGAATTTAAATTATAATTGTAGAGTACTTTAAAACGTCGTCAACATCTTCTTGAAAATAAATTTTTCGAATGTTTTTGTAAACGTTGTTCAGATCCAACTGAATTGGGCACATACACAGGTGCTTTATTATGTCCGAAATGTTCTAATGGTTTGGTATTACCTGATAAACCATTAGATATGGAATCGACATGGAGTTGTACGAATTTTTCAAAGAAAAAATGTATTGGATACACAATTACAGCGAAATCTATAAAATTGTTACTGGAAAGGTTTGACAATTTTGTGATTTTGCGTTATTACCTGCATTTTTAATACCTTTTGTGAAGTTAAGCCGGGTCTTTCCTCTTCTTTAAACTTATTATCTTTCTCAGCATATATTTTCCATAGAAATAATTATCTTAACGAAATTATTCATAAATTAAGCAGGGAAGTGGAAAGACCCAGATTTCGCAACTAAACATAGTTGTTGCTTAAAGTTTAAAATAACTTTTAATTGTTGCAAAAAAAAAATTGAAATCCATTTATAGAATTAGTCAAGAAATTGAACAAATCGATTTGAATGATATAAATGGTTTTGAATCAATTTTACAAAAATATCGAAACGTATTGCATCCAACACATTATTTATGTTTGGGTATTAAAGTATCGTTAAGCCAATTATATGGTAAAATCAATGGTTATTTGATACAAGAATTAGATGAACGGATGATTATCCGTAAACGGGACATTTGTAAAGAAATTTTAAATATTTTTAATGTCATCGAACCTGGATACACAAGAATTCGAGGTAATAATATTGAGTAATAACTTGGTTTTTATAAAATAAAAGCATTGGTTAATTATTTTCTAAAATCACGTATAATTAACCTTTTAACAATATTTCAAGGTGTTACATTGTACGAACTTCACGCCCCATTAATGTTATTACTAACACGATCATTTGAAGATGATGATATACCAAAAGACGAACTAAAAAACAATTTAAAAGAGATTGTAAAATGTTTATGGGAAGCAAATGTAATATTATCAAATGAACCATCCACATCACCAGAAGGTATAATGGGTGAAGCGGCCAAAATAGCCCTTACACAAATTAAAGACTGGGAAAAAATACTTGGAAAAATTTAAAATGTATGTATTTTATTGTGTTGAAACAGTTTTATTTAATAAAAAATATACAAACATATGGGTATTATTTTAAAACAACCCCCCAGTGTTTAGAGATCCGTTATATAGAGAAAAGTTCGCTAAACAACCCCTTGCGCGTAGAACAAAAGCTGCGACATAAAACTTGGAACTATTGTTGTCCAGGTAGGCAAATATGGGGTGCCTAACTGCCTCCGACCTGTATACTTAAGTGTCAAGGTAGTTTGCGCTTGTGCGAATCCACTATCGATCCCATTTCAGTAGGGTGGTTTAGCCCTCTTGCCCCGCTTAGCGCACTCAGTTCAATCTGTCCAGTTTCGTAGTGGTGAAAATACCGGTTGGTTGTTTGTTGTAAAAAAAAACTACTTGAAAAAATCAATCCTAACCAAAACAAACTACAATAATAATAGTCTGCGAATTTCGCGTTTTGTCAATAAATTGAGAAAATTTCAACCCTTAATCAGTTAAGTCACATCGTATGATAGCTTAAAGCGTGTATAATTATAAGGGCGCGAATTTAATCACGTAAAAATATCGAATGTCAAATTTTGTTTCAACAATTAATAAGTAAATACATTTATATATAAATAAATATAGATCGAGTTGTTGTCAACAACAGAAAAAAAGACAAAAAAAATAAAAGTATACAAAATAAAATAAATGGATTCGACGCACAATTTACGGTCGTACCAAAAACGACGTACCACAAATTTCCGTGAAGATGAAACGAAATTGTTGATACAATTGTGGGGTAGTCCCCAAATACAAAATAAATTGTATTTAACACATCGTAAAGCACCTGTAATGAAGATATTGGCTGGTCATATGCAAGAACGTGGCTTTTATAGGACACCAGATGAAATTAAGACGCGCATACGCAATTTAAAATGTCTTTATCATCGTATAAAACGTTCAATGCAAAGTGGCGCCGGTTTGTGTTCCGTTGATCCAGATTGGCCCCATTTCAAAGCCATGGATGAAATCTTATCGAAACAGAATACGAAAAAGGATATTTATAAAACGAACATTTTTGAGGGGCCAAGATGTGAAGATATTAAACAAGAAATTGACGATATCGATATTACCGATGATATGGATTATAGTTTTGGAGGGTAAGAAATTAGAACATGAAGAATTTGTGTAGTTTGAGTTTTGATTTTATTTTGAAAATATGTATATAGTTCAGATTATGAAGAGGAGGCAACCGAAATGCCTACATTAACACCAGCACCATCACAAAAAGACATCATCAATGAACGGAAAGAAGAACGGAATGTTCCGAAAATTTTACCAAAACCAACGGCGGCTCTACTACCAAACAGTAATAATAATAATAATACTGTGACAAATATACGTCCATCAACCACACCATCAATACCATTCCCATTATTAATTTTAAATGGCGTGTCACAACAGAATGATAAAAAAGACAGTAATTCTACCACAAATAACGAGTACAATAAATTAAAAAATTCCTCAGGTAAGTTGCTATAAATTGTTAAATTTCCTGATTCATTTCTTAACAAAATTTCCACTTGCTGTAAAGACTTGAATGGCGTTCTAAAGGAACTTTTGGACGTACAAAAAGAGACTCTAGAAGTGGACAGACAACGTTTGGAATTAGAGAAGCAGAAATTTGAATTTGAACGTCTAGTTGGTACACAATTGTTGACTTTAGTGCCTATGTTGGGTGGTTTATTGCAACGTTTGGCATTCCCAACGGGCCCAGATGGTATACAAGTTGCTGGTAACAATAATAATTGTAATAGCACAAATGGGGGCGGTAACAATTTAAAGAATGGACGTAAACGAACTTGTTCAGACAGTGGTTTTGATATACTAAAAGACAGTAAAATACTTAGGAATGTTCTTGAACAAGGCATTAAGAAATATATGTTGGCTGATGATGAAAATAACCCGGAAAATGATAGTGAAAATGAAGACAGTGGCATACAGAATGATGAAAATAGTAACACTAGTAGTAAATAATTAAGTTTTTAATTTGTGATCTCAGTTCTACTTTTAGGATTCGTTGTTATTTATTTATTATTGTACTTACTTATAGGTAGGAAGATTTTTGTTTATTTTTTTTTATAATAAAATAAAATGGAAAAATCCATATATATATTTTTTATTAATTCTAAAGAGATACAATTAAATTCTTAACTAGATTTTGTTTTAAATATATTACATAGTAATTTTTCCTATCCTTAACATAAATTACATAAAACAGCTTGAATCTCATTTAATATTGTTGGCAATTAGATTGTTTTTTTTTTTATTATAATTTCACAATTAGAAAGAAAGTTTTACAATTATACAACTTCCAATGTCCCTATTTTTATAATATGTAATAGTAATAATACGTAAAAAAATAAAACTAATTTTTCAAGAACAATAATATACCCAAAAACAAAAACGCAAATAAAATACTTGGAATATACTAGTAAATATAGGTACGCACATCACTTACAAATTGGACTTTTATATAATAAAAAATCTGTTTTCAAAATACGAAAATATTCAGGATTTTACATATCAGCTGGTGGCGGAGATCCAGACACTGTTTTAACATTCTTACTTTTCCTAGGAAGTTGTTGGCCTGGTGGACTATAAGGGGTCCTTAAAGAACTATAAAAGAACAATTAAAGAAAAAAGTATTTTCCATAAATTAACACACATATGGAACCAACCACCAAAAAGATTTATAAAAAGTAACTAAAAAGCTAGATGATTAACACCTAAATTGGTCATTGTTTTTTTTTATTTTCAAAACTAAATAAACAACAATTAACATCAAAATGTTGTACATTTACTTACTTGACAACATCGATGTGTTTTTATCATAAATATGAGAATTAAAGTGTTTTTTCTAATACTGACGCGATAACCTGCAAATGAATAACCAGATTCCAAATGAAATTATATCTAAACTACAAAATTAGAAACATTAATAAATGAATGGATGAATTTAGAACTAATATTAAAATTGATGGTTGATTCTAATTAATTCTATAATACATTAATTAAAAAAAAACAAAACTGTTCTTCCGTGAAATTAGTAAAGCGCACAGCAAAATTCTAAACAATCAGTACTTTTTTTAGGATAGAATTTAGAATCATTCCAAAATTCATATAATAATCAAAATCCCTACCTCGATGAACTAGTCGTAGATAAACTAAGTTTCGGAGATCGTATACTTCGTCGTGAACTGACCAAAGGTGTGGAAGTTGTATGTCTTTGCCGTCGACTACTATACATGCACAACAACAACAAAGAAAACAACATTTAGCAAAATAATAAAATAAATGAACCATTTTTTTTTTTAAATAAAACTGAAAGTAAACGTGCAGTGCACATAATAGATAGGAAAATTTTTGTATAATACAGTATATTGACTGTGCGCTACTTGTTTTTAATTTGTTTTGGTAAAATTTTTATTTACTGGTTGAAATTGTTTACCTGGTGCCTGCAGTAATAGCTGGTACACCAGAATAACCGCCATAAGAGTGTCGATTACGTGCTGCTCCTGAAGAAATTCTCGGTATTTCGGAACGACTGCGTGTCTTTGTTTCCCATTCACGGTTAAAATCCTCCGCATCATCCTCTTCCAAATTAATAAAATCTTCGCGTTCTTCACGGTCGCCAGTATGATAATTTTGTTCTTTTTCGATAATGTGTGCCCTATCGCCGATATGATGACCGATTGCCATTTTCTTTGTACCAGTTCTTGAATCCTCGACGGTGCGTTGTGTTTCTTTGATGCCACCTGGGGCTACACGTGTACTGGATGTGGCTTTGTACACTTGTGGACGTCCATCTGGGCCAGAAGTCATACTAACAACAGTACTGGAACTACTGAAACTGCCACTCGGTGCCAAACTGCCACCCATATTACCACCCAACGAGTCCAAGGAACCACTCAACAGTCTATTAATATTTGGCATGCCAGGCATTGCAAATGGCATTAATGTGTTGTGCATATTGCGATGGGTTAATGCACGATTTTCAAAATCACCAAAACCACCCATCATACCGAACGGATCGGCGAACAATGAATTCATCATATTGTTCATTTGGCGCATTGTACGCATATGGGACCTTAAATTATTCATAAATGGTAAGATTTTTACGAATTCTTTTCTAGAATTTCAATACCAGCAGCATGGCTGACTTGTTTACAATTTAGGTCGATATTATTTTATAATAACTGGCTTATTTTATATATGTACTTACCCAAAGAATGGATCATCTTCCATATCGCCCATTAACGAGCCAAATAAAGACATTTTTACGTTTATTTATAATACACTATAATGTGGAAAGATTTTTAATAGAAACACCTTTCCACTGCAGAGAAAACTAGAAATCTGTCAATGAGCCCTTTGATTCGGCTCTGTACTATTTAGGACAAACTTTTCAACAGTCTTTCTTTTTCTAACGCGTTTTTAAAATAAGGATAATAGAGGTGAAGTAGCGTAAAGCTTAATTCGTTTTCAGACTGCCAACAAAACAGCCGGAAAATTCCTAACAATTTAACTTTATTTACGTTTCACGTCAGCTGTCAACTAAAGTTTCCATCCTTTATTAAATTATTTTAAATACTACTTTATTGATAATTGTTAAATTGTGATAATAAAAAACAATTAGTGATAATTTTCTAATATTTACAACAGTTTTAAGCTATTTATTAACGATAAAACTATATAATTACAAATTTAAGTGACGTGTTCATGCCGCAACTGTCAAAATAAGAAGTAAATTCATTTTAGCCACGTTGGAAGTGTCTTTTCAATGGTTTTTCGTCAAGTACTATAACAATTTATTTCAAAAAAAATCATTTGGTACTTAAAGGTAATATTTCTTTGCACGCTTAAACAATTCCCAAGATTACATAATCTTTTAGAGCATTTACAATGAAAGTAAAAGATTTGGAACGTACAGCCAATGTGGCTTGGTCACCAGAAAGCCAGCACCCCATTTATTTAGCAGCCGGTACTGCTGCCCAACAACTGGACGCATCTTTTAATACAAATGCCGCTCTGGAAGTGTACAGTTTGAATTTAAACGAACCCGGGCCGGATCTTCAACTAAAATCATCCATACCAAGTGAAAATCGTTTCCACAAGATTATTTGGGGCGATAAAGCCAATGGAACGATTATCGGTGGTTGTGATGGCGGCCTTATACAGATCTACAGTGCCACGAAGTTATTAAACAGTTCACCAGATGCTTTAGTTGATAAACAAGAAAAACATACCGGCCCCGTGCATGCATTGGACTTTAATCCGTTCCAACAGAACTTGTTTGCAACTGGTGCAGCGGAAAGTGAGATTTTTATATGGGATTTGAATAATACATCGACACCAATGTCGCCTGGTGCCAAATCACAACCATTGGAGGATGTTTTATCGATTGCATGGAATCGACAAGTACAACATATACTCGCTTCAACGTTTCCATCGAAATGCGTCATATGGGATTTGAGAAAAAACGAACCAATTATTAAATTAACGGACACAGTGTCGAGAATACGTTGGAAAGTTGTTGGCTGGCATCCGGAAGTTGCGACACAACTTTGTTTAGCATCAGAAGAAGATCATTCACCGATTATACAGTTGTGGGATCTTAGATTTGCTACGTCACCATTAAAAACGTTAGAAAATCATCAAAGGGGTGTATTGTCGTTGGCATGGTGTGCAAAAGATTCCGATTTGTTGGTTAGTTGTGGTAAAGATAATCGCATATTATGTTGGAATCCGAATTCGAATCAACAAAACGGTGAAGTTTTATCCGAATTGGCGAAAACGAATCAATGGACATTTGATATTGCATGGTGTCCAAAGAATCCAGCATTGATTGCTTGTCCGAATTTCGATGGACATGTTAGTATATATTCGCTTATGGGTGGAAAAACGCAGCAAGTACAAACAACAAATAAAATTGCTGACAGTTTTCCCGGTATGGATGGATATGTACAAGCTCCGGTGCCACAAACGGCTACACAAGCCCCAGTTAGTGTGGATTTAACAAAACCACCGAAATGGTTGAAAAAACCAGTCGGAGCTAAATTTGGTGTAAGCAAAAAAACAAATTAATTTTCAAACTATAAATATTTGTTAATGTTTTTTGTTTTGATGAATTTAGTTTGGTGGAAAATTAATTACATTTGAAAATGATAAAGAAATTAACAATCAAACACAAAATGGACAACAACCGCCTGTAATTCATCGTACAGTACAAATTAGTCAAGTTATAACAGAGCCAGAATTGGTGAAAAAGTCTACTGAATTAGAACAAGCTTTAGAATATGGAAATTTTACTGGTATTGTCTTAAAATTATTCCAAATTAATTCAGTTTCCATTTTTTGTTGTCGTTTTTTGTAGAATATTGTTTAAATAAAGCTGACTCAACTGATGATCAACATAAAAAGTATATTTGGCATTTTTTGAAAGCAAATTTCGATGTAAGTCCACGTAGCCAATTATTGAATTTGCTTGGCTATCGTATTGAAGATATTAATGAGAAATTGAATGAGAAATTAGGCAAAACTGTTGACGATTTAAACGATAAATTCAACAATTTGAATAGGGTAAGTGATTATTTATTAATTTTCTTAAAAATATCTATATAAAAATGTTATTTGTGAAAGCATTATCATTTGAATGGTGATGGAACATTGGTAAGATTTGTTTCATATATTTTTTTTATGGAAATATTCTAATACAAAAATCATTATCGACATAAATATTCCAATTAAAAATACAATAAAAGGTGCCAATATGTGTAATAGAGTTAAAGCTGTAAACTGTTTGTTGTTTATATTTATTTTCTTTTTTATTTCGGAATCATACCAATAATTTAATAAACCAGCATCATCTAATTGACCGATTATGAGTGAAAATTTCGATATAAATGGTAATGATTTTTTCATACACCAACCATGATAACCGCCTGGAAATAAATGGTCATCTAGAAATCGTATTTTCGATTTTTCTATAGCTGTTAAATTGTTTCTACAGTAATTATAGACCTAAAAATGTAAAATTAAACTCTTGACAAGTTTTTTCCATTTGTTTACTTGGTATTCTATAGCTGTTTCTTCGTCAAACAAAGCTACTTTGTCGTTTAACATTTTTAAAACAGCTTCACATTTATCTAAATTATTATTAATATTATTTAAAATCGTTTTATATGTTGGATTTGTTGAATTTTCTAAATATTCCTTCAACAAAGACCAATCATCGTAATTTGCTTGAAATTTATAATTTCTATCAACTAATTCATCAATATTATTTGGTAAATTGTTGTGTGGATTAATTAAAATTGATGCCAATTTACTTTTATAATAAGTTGTAATACAAACACTTAACATCCACCATAAAACATATAAAATTCGTATGTTAAAATGTCCATTTGATATAAATTTAACATTTCCTATTGATTGATCTAATAATGTACTAATTGACGCCTGTAAATGGAACAATATTGTTTTATTTATAAATTTGATAAATATAATAATTACTTGAATAAAATAGTATGTTGGTTTTGTTTGTATTTTGTACAATTTTGTTGTTAATTTACTTATAAATACAATTATTAATATTGATATGATAATACATAAAATTATGGGCAATTTTAATAAGAAAATAATCCTTTTCACCAAATACCATGGTTCATTTTTTATTATATATAAAACACGAAATGTATCACTTTTAAATAAACGTGAAAAATCGGTGGATTGAAAACGTTTAACACTTGCTGATATACCACTAATTGCCCAATGGATTTTTTCATTTTCTACTGATTTTATCATAATTTCCCATCCACTTTCATTAAATGTTTCATTAAATTGAATTAATTTGTAAGTAAAGTTTAATTTGTGGCTTAAAGTTTTCAAAATTTTCGCTTCTAAGCCTTTTTCTTCGTTATTTAAATATTCGAAGAATGGTGGAAAATTGCCGTAACCAATAAGGAACTTTTCACCATAAAAATTCGTGAAATTATTTATAAAGTTTATAAAATTTCCATTTTCGTTTATTAATTTTATTCTTCCAGTATTTTTACCACAATAAAAACACGTCGTATACAAGTTTTTATTAAAAATATTGTAGAAAAATACGCTACCAACACAATTTATGTCAATAAATTGTAGATTTTCTAAATTTTCTTCAGTTACAAAGAAAACTGTATCAAAATAGTTTAAATTTCCACGAATATTTGCATATTGGTTGAATTTTGTCGTATTTTTAAGATAAATAAAATGGAAATAACTAAAACCAGATGGTCTTTTCATTATTCTTCTATCATAGTTGATTAATATTGTTGTTTTTCCATTAATAATTTCAAAATTTGTTTGTGTTTCATTTTCATAATGATAAATGATGTTGTAGTTTAAGATTTCCTGTAAAATTTTTAATGGAATTGTATTTGATATTAAAATATTTCCTTTTACAACAATTATTATAATGAAATATGCTAGAAATAACATTTTTGCATCTATAATACGTATATAACTAAATATTAAATTACTATTAAAATAAACACGTTACATACACGTAAAATAGTAATTGCTGTAAGTTTATTTTATGTATGTACATATATTTTTTTTTTTGGATTCGATAAACAGGTGCGTGTTTAAATACGATTCCTTTATTATCAATTACTGTCCATATATTTTATTTATTTATCGTACAAACTCTTTTAAAATGATCTAAATAGTAATAAATAATTAATTTTCACTTTTTCTATTATTTCCAGTTAGACGACTTTGAATCGTTAAATTCATATAATAATATACAAAATGATAAATCATCTATTTCCTCTATTAAACTAAATACAAGTGACGGTAATTTAAATAAAATTGATGTGATTTCTATAATAGATTTGAATCAATTTCCGTTATATTTTTTAGATACTGATGGCTTAATAACACAAGCAATATTATTAAATAATATTGAAGCTGCTGTTGATTTATGTTTTAATGCAAAACGATTTGCTGATGCATTAATAATTGCAACAACAGGTAAAATTAATTTATTTCCTACACTTTGTAAAATTTTTGGTGTATGATAATGTAAATTATTATTAAAAGGTGGGCCCGATTTATTAGCACGTACACAACATAAATATTTAGAACAATCGAAAACAAGTATTTCAACATTAATATCCGCCTTAATATCCGAAGATTGGGCGACAATTATTAATGATTGCGACATAAATAATTGGAAAGAAGCATTAGCTGCCGCTTTAACACATTCATCTGATGAAGATTTACCATTATTATGTGAACAACTTGGTAAACGTTTGGAAAATTCCAAATTAGCAAAAGATGCACAATTATGTTATATATGTTCGGGTAGTTTTGATAAATTAGTTAATTCATGGAGTGGTAATGCATTGAATTCAACAAATGATTTACAAGAATTAGTGGAATTGGTCATGTTTTTGCAAAAAGCCATTGAAAGACAAGGCCGGCAAATTCAAGTTAGTTGAATGGCTTTTTTTGTGACGCATTTATTTTTATTTAAATTTCTGTGTAGATTTCCAGCAGTTTGGCTGATTTGTTATCGCATTATGCTTCGTTGTTGGCATCACAAGGTGATTTAAAAACGGCCCTAGTTTATTTAGGTACAACACAAAATGAAAAAGTCGCCACATTACGTGATCGTTTGTATGTTAGTTTGGGACAAAAGCCGGCATTCGTACAAGAAATCCGACATGCACAGAGTCGTCGGAGCAGTTCAAGGCAATCGTTCTCAAATTATGCAAGTACGAATCCATTTAGTGTACCACCAGTTCAACAACAACAACAGCAACAACCACAACCACCATTTCCACAAACATTCAATACTGGACTTCCGAATCAATCTTCACAACAATGGCAACAACCGCCGAAAACATTGTCACCAGCACCGTTACCGCCGCCTCCAATCCAACCGCCGAGGCCAGGAAGTGTTGGTTCGACATCAACATCCGGTTTACCATCCAGGAAGTATGTTTTGGATCCGTCTGTGAGTTCCAATCAATATGGTAATCAATCGTTTACGCCGCAAAATTTCCAAAATACGTATCAACAACAAAATTTTATGCCAAATCAACCACCAACACCATTGGTACCCACACAAAATGTTTATAATAATAATCTACCGCCGCCGCCACCGCCTGCATCAACAGGGAATCAACCACAACAACAGCCAGTGGTTAATTACAGTTTTAATGCACCTCCAGGATGGAATGATCCACCAGTACTTACAAAATCAATTAAACAACAGGTAAATATATTGTTTTTTGTAGAGTTTATATAAAAATTCTACATTTAAATCATTTTATTAAGTATGAACAAAGTGTTATTATGTCGGCTGAACATGCTGGAACGAAATTCTGGAGGAAGGTAGACGAGTTTTGATTTAGTTTTGTAATTAAATGGAATTTTCGCTTATTAACATTATAAATGAATTATTGAGGCGCCGTTTGGGCAAAAATATAATCTTTGCCCAAATGGCGCCTCATAGAATCATTCATTATTTGTTTGTCGTTATTTTTTTAATTATTATTTAATCAAAAATGCATAAAAGCATTAGTGATACTATTTTTTCCAATTTCCATTTAGACTTTAGTTGTTTTTCATTTCTTTTTAGCAAAAACACGACGTACCGGCACCAGAACCGATTCGCCATCCATTGTTCGGTGCAACTGGCCCTAATGAGCCACCAACAAACGGTTATGGTGATATAAATCCACCACCACCACCAAACACTCAATCGTACAATCCACCAACAGGTTTGTATCAACCATCGCCAATACAAAATCAACCGACGACAGTGTTTAATCCGACGGCAGCGCCACCACCAATTTCGAATAATAATTTTCAAGCAAACTTCAATCCTAGTCAATTCAATCAAAATGCCATTGGTAATGTGACGGCATCGACGACTATGCCATTGAATCCAGCATCGGCAACAATGCCACGTGAAGTGGCAAAAGAAGTTTTACCATCTGTGGAAAAATTACCAATACCAGAAGAACATATACATATGCAAACGGTTTTTGATGAATTAAGAAATCAATGCAGTTGTGCAGCTGGCAATCCGGTACTATTAAGATATTCAATTTACATTTTGTTTGTTATTTTGACGTGTTTGTTTTTTTCAGCAAACGAAACGAAAATTAGAGGATGTTGGAAGAAAGTTGGAGAGTTTATATGATTTGCTGCGTGAACAAAAGGTAATTTATTATTATTATAAGTGCGAATATATATTAAATTTTCCATTTATGAATAGTTATCACCAAATACATTAGCCTCTCTACATCAAATGGTGCAATTAATACAAAATGGTGATTATACGAACGGTTTAAATTTACATACACAATTAGTATCTGGACCAGATTTTGCTCAAATCGCTAGTTTTATGCCAGGAATTAAAGTATTATTACAATTGGCTTTGCAATTACAAGTTTATTTACGGTAATCTATTCAACTTTCATTATTTTTTTCCATTATAGTAATAAGGAAATGTACTGTTGCCTTACAAATATGTTTCCAATCTTTTTTTTATTAATATTCATTTATGTTTGTTTTGTTGGAATTTTTTTTAAATCCAATTTTATTAAAATATATATATTATTATTAGTTTTCATGTATTAAAATGTTAATAAGGTAATTAATGATTATTTTTTAATAAAGAAAATATTTAAATTTTGCGCCGAAACTCCGAACTACCACCCGTATCACACTAAATTCCCTAAAATTTCCTGTCAATGGCAAATTAAATATTGTGAGTAGAAATTTTTAATAAAATTCCATTTTTAATGGAAAATTAATAAAATAATGGTGGAAGAATCGATTCCTAACAATAAACCAAAGGTATGTATCGTAGTTTTATCGTATCGTATATTGTTTTTATTTGTTTTATTTGAATAGACCCCAAAAACACCCAAATCAGTGTATTCTTGGAACGTAAACGATGTTCAAAAATGGTTAAAAAGACATTGTGGCGATTATTATGATGCATACGTTAATAAATTTATACAACACGAAATAACAGGACGTACATTAATGCGAATAAACGATAATTCACTGTTGAGGTTAGGAATTACAGATGTGGTTCATAGAGAGGCAATTTGGAGACAAATTTTAAAGTTACGCTTAAAGACTGATGTTGTAGAAATAAGGGATTTACAACGTAGAAATACTAATAATATGGTATATGATTATTCAATAGCTTAAGAAAAATAAACAAATATTTTAAGCCACCCATTTATTGTTTTATTTATTTAAACCCAGCAATAGCAATTTACAGTGAAAATATTACAACATAATAAGCTTTAAAACTACTAATTCTAATATTTTTTCGCTAAAATAATTGCCCTAATTTTCTAAATAATTTAAGTATAATTTAAGTGCGAATAATAAAAATATGATTATAATGAAGCCGCGATAACATAAATGGAAATAATGAACTGTAGTTGCTATATGCTAGTTATCAGCTGATAAGACGTTAATACATTCTTCGATGTCCAATAATTGGTCCAAGAATTCGTTATCATTTAACAATTCAGCTGATTTTTTAATTATATGCAATAGTTGGTTTTCTGGCAAGTTTAACTGTTCATTACAGATGTTTATTTTGTTGATTAAATCGTCACGAATCTGAAAAAATTGTTTTATTAAATTTATAAAAATATTATGTAAAATTTTCCAATTACATTTGGTTGTAAAAATGATGAAAATTTCATTTTCACCCTCTGTTTTCCCATATCCTGATAGAAAATAGTGAATTCATCATTATTTTTCTTCACTTTGTAATAAATTCCAGCAATTAAGTTTCCTTTTTGATCCCTCGATAGTAAACTTTTAAACGTATACGTTAAATTCCTTCGTTCAGTCACATCAATCGATGTTAAATACGGTCTTCCAACATAAATTAATCCAGTAAATGTTTCTTGTACACATTTGCGTGTTGTTTTTTCATTCCATTCAACGAAACGTTCATTGTGCGGTGAAAATTGATAATTGTATTCTTTTTTTATATCATTTTCATGGGATTGTGTAAACCATCCAGTGTTTGGATACAATTTATCGTTTGTTATTGTAATAACACGTGATACATGATAACCGGGATCGCAAAGCAATATGCCAGAACGTTCTGAATTGATTTCAAATTTCATACAAAGCAAAACATGTTCCTTTTCCAATGTTGTTACATTCATAATATCGTTTAACGATGTGTATTCGTGTATATATTCGATGTTTTCTTCGCACGACACCAAATACAGATGTTGGCTGATGTTTGGTAAATCGATTGATAGACGATACCATAATTCCAAAGCTAAACCAACGCATGTATGATGTTTTGATGTGATTGGAGGTGAATAACTATAAAGATTGATGGATTTATTAAACGATTTATTGAAATCTACTTTGATTTTTACCTTCGAAAGAATTGAACAAGATTACAACATTTACTGTGCTTAAAATTTCTATAAAAACTAAGAAAATTGCCCACAGTATTATAATTGTGTTGTTCCAATAAATGTTGTAATCGTATTTCAATTGTACTGGCCAATTGTTCGTATTCTCTTAATGTTGCCAAATGGTATGGTTTGATTTTGTTTGGTTGCCATTGTGGCAATGGCAATGGATAATTTATCGGCCATATGCCTTTGATTTGATGACGATCAATTAGATCGTTTAAATGGTGTTCCACGGCCCCATCTTCTAATGTTGTGGGGCCCTCAGCATTGTTGGTGGCTAGGAACCCATCTTCGCTTTGGTTTGGTAGCCAATTGTTGACTGTTTCGAGTCAACTTGGCCATTCGCAACCCCACCGGCCAACGGTAGGTATATAACAATGTTCAATTGTCGTTTCACCAATTGGCAATTGTTGGGGCCCATTTGGTTTTCCATCCGCAGCTGTTGTTCCATTATCAGCTGGGTTCAATATATTCTCTAATAGTTTTTTCTCACGCTCTAGAAAAATTACGGCGATATGTTATTATTTATAGAAATAAAAATTGCGCAGCGAAAAATTCGTAAAATAATACTTATATAATAAAGAAAAATTTCTTACCCATACAATGGGGACTAAACTGAAAACGAAAAAAAAAAGAAAAGGGGGCTCTAAGGTCCTTTTTCTGTCCGCTCTCTTGGTACTATAAATTGATATTGTTTTGGGTTTGGAGTTTTGGTTTGAAACTGTTTTTAAATTGTTTTAAAATATGGTTTTATAAATGGGGTTACCCCACCACAAAGCACACAAAACGTTCGTGTGAAGGTGACGTACGTTGGTTGGAAATGCTGGTGAATGTATAATTTTAATTATACTATACAGGGTGTTTTAACACTTGAATTTTTTTTTATTGTTTAACACTGATTTTTGCACACAGTCTGATAATAATAACTGGATGTTATTAAATGTTTATAGCACCAATTTAAAGATGTCATTAAACTCATTGTGAACAGCATCTGAAATTTTGGGAAAAAAGCATGTTATTTTGATTCATTAATAAATTTCTTAGAACACGTATTTGTTTAAAAATGAATAATAAATCGCGTGACGCATTTTTCTGTAGAAATGAGCACATACATTTCTAATTATCTGAAATTTTATATATTAATAAAATGGAAAAATTACCTGTACTGATTTTAGAATGTTGCAACAATGAAATCTGACATAATTTTGAATATTTTTGGGATAAAATAAAACAGGAAAATTATACAAACGTGAATTGGACGCTCGTTCAAAGTGTACAGTTACAATGTAAAGGCGTCGGGACGCTTTTATGGCCATCCATGAAATCGATAGTATGACGTCTGCGAATTTTATTCTATTTTCGTAAAAAAAAATCAATTTTGTTCCAAGAAGGATAATTCCTTCTAAATCAAGGACGTTTTTGTTGTAATTGATGAACGAAAATTTTATTTAATCAATACTTAAATGGAATATTTTTGCATCTCGTACAAAGTTTATTTATTATATCTTCATTTTTTGCGCTCTTTGCAATCTTATTAAGATTTTTCTCTCTTTTCAACGGCCACGTGTCTAGACAATGTGACTTCCAAATCCATCATTTTATCGTTTTATTGATATGTTTTTTATATATTTTGATTTAATAAAGTGGAAAGTACGTACATTGCAGGTATATTTGTTTTCGTATTAAAAGATAAATTGTGTTTATTTTTATAATACAATTGTTAATTGTTTTGTCAGTACCTACACGTGATTTCGTATTTCTTTGCCAAAAAATATCAACAACAGTTTTATTTATTTACATACAGTATTTTTTAAAAGCTTCATTTTAAAAATTATAATTTAATGCGTAGTTTGAAAGCGATAAAATGCATATTTATTAATGTTGATTTCATTTTCAAGGGCATTCTAACAATAATAATAACAAAGTAGATTATTTCATACGCTAATTACTAATTTTTTTCCTATTTCCAAATAGAAATTAGCTATTAAGGAAGTCTTTGAAACGAATTAAAAAAAAAACCGTAAAAATATGATGAAAGACGTTAATTTTCAAGCTTGATTTGTGATGTGTTATTTTATCTAAAATATGTTAGTTTATTTAGTAATTTAATTTACTGTTATAATGTTATTTTTATTGCATGAGTTTGTACAATATTTACTTTTATATACAGGGTGAATAATATTGCACAATATTTCCGATGAAAACTTGGCGCATTCGCCAAAAATTTTAATTATT
Source organism: Oryzaephilus surinamensis (assembly GCA_004796505.1). Classification (NCBI taxonomy): domain Eukaryota; kingdom Metazoa; phylum Arthropoda; class Insecta; order Coleoptera; family Silvanidae; genus Oryzaephilus; species Oryzaephilus surinamensis. The sequence goes on along the minus strand of SSSI01007445.1, from coordinate 34,972 downwards.
TTTTTTCTCATATTCGTTAAAATAAATTCAGAAATAATCGATAAAATGCAGTTTTCTATGTTGAAAGTTTGTTAAAATTTGGGCGAAGGCGCTGGTTTAAAAATTCATAAATTTCACCATTTTTATGTATAATTTTTTTTTTACAGGTGGAAAACGATATGGAAAATCGGTAAGAATAATTTTTATAACATCCTATATATTTTTTAACATTTTGCGTACATGTTTTCAAATGAAATCTGATATATTATTAAAAGGGGCGTAAAACTTTGTGTCTGTTTCTCATTAAAATTATTTTATAGTTTGATTTTAACAATGATTGGTATTAGAAAGTCAAAAAAATTGAAAATTAATCATAAAGTTAAGAAATTCAACCCCAGAAATTTCGTTTTAAAACGAGTAAGTCACTTTTATAATATTTTATACACCTATACATTTCGTAATTGGTAAATTACGTAAATTTTATAAATAAAATCGCGCCCACTTAATAATTACCATCAACTATATGTAGATTTATTTATTTGTTCCATCAAACAATATATTTAGAATAAATTTTCCCATCCATTGATCTATATCGAAATTTATTTGTGTACTTTACAATCATTATAACATTGTTGTGCGTGATTTGCAAATGCAATTTTGTTTAAAAAGTGCATTAAAACATTTTCCTATATAGTAAAATAACGATTTTCCGTGCACGAAACCGTACATTTCACTAGTAGTAGTTTTCTGTTTGCCAAGAAAAGTAGGCGCGCGAAAACAGTTTAATCAAAAAAATTCTTGTCAAAATTAATAAAAATGGTGAAACTAGCAATTGGCATCGATTTGGGCACAACATACTCGTGTGTCGGTGTATGGCAACAAGGAAAAGTGGAAATAATTGCCAACGATCAAGGCAATCGTACAACACCAAGTTACGTTGCCTTCACCGATACGGAACGTATAATTGGTGATGGTGCTAAAAACCAAGTGGCCATGAATCCAACAAACACCGTTTTCGATGCAAAACGTTTAATCGGACGCAAATACGACGATCCAAACATACAACAAGACTTGAAACATTGGCCATTCAAAGTCATTAACGATAATGGCAAACCAATCATACAAGTTGAATTCAAAGGTGAAACGAAACGTTTCACACCGGAGGAAATCAGTTCAATGGTTTTGATGAAAATGAAGGAAACAGCTGAAGGATATTTAGGAAAAACGGTAAAGGATGCTGTTATAACAGTGCCAGCATATTTTAACGATTCACAACGGCAGGCAACAAAAGATGCCGGAATGATTGCAGGTTGGTACGAATTTCTATTGATTTTTTATAAATATTTATAATCGGTTTGAAGGTATCAACGTTTTACGTATAATAAATGAACCAACAGCGGCCGCATTGGCATACGGATTGGATAAAAACCTAAAAGGTGAACGTAATGTTTTAATATTCGATTTGGGTGGTGGTACATTTGATGTATCGATTTTGACCATTGATGAAGGATCATTATTTGAAGTGAAATCAACGGCGGGCGATACACATTTAGGTGGTGAAGATTTCGATAATCGTTTAGTAAATTATTTCGTCGACGAATTCAAACGGAAACATCATAAAGATTTAACGACAAATGCACGTTCGTTAAGACGTTTAAGAACGTCAGTGGAACGTGCCAAACGTACATTAAGTTCCAGTACAGAAGCAACATTAGAAATTGATGCCCTTTACGATGGTGTTGACTTTTATACGAAAATATCACGCGCCAGGTTTGAGGAATTAAATGCCGATTTGTTTCGTGGTACGTTACAACCAGTCGAAAAGGCATTAAACGATGCAAAATTGGATAAATCGCGTATAAATGATGTTGTTTTGGTTGGCGGTTCAACTAGAATACCAAAAATTCAATCATTGTTGCAAAATTACTTCAATGGCAAAAATTTGAACTTGAGTATTAATCCGGATGAGGCGGTGGCGTATGGGGCGGCTGTACAGGCCGCCATTCTATCCGGCGACACGAGCAGAGAGATAAAAGATGTACTCCTTGTCGATGTGACACCATTGTCGTTGGGCATCGAAACTGCTGGTGGTGTAATGTCGAAAATTGTGGAACGGAATGCACGTATTCCATGTAAACAAACACAAACATTTACAACGTATTCGGATAATCAGCCAGCTGTTACAATACAAGTGTTTGAAGGTGAAAGAGCGATGACAAAAGATAATAATTTGTTGGGTACGTTCGATTTGTGTGGTATACCGCCAGCACCACGTGGTGTACCCAAAATCGATGTAACATTCGATTTGGATGCAAATGGTATACTGAATGTGAATGCTGTCGATACCAGTTCGGGAAAATCGAAAAAAATTACGATAAAAAATGATAAAGGCCGTTTATCACAACGTGATATTGAGAAAATGTTGGCCGATGCTGAACGGTATAAAATTGATGATGAAAAACAAAAGGAACGCATTTCGAGTAAAAATCAACTAGAAAGTTATGTTTATAGTGTTAAACAAGCGGTGGACGAGTGTGGGAAACGTTTGAATGATAATGATAAGAAGAAAATTTTGAAAGAATGTGAAAATTGTATTAAATGGTTGGATAGTAATCAAATGGCGGAAAAAGATGAGTTTGAATTCAAATATAAGGAGTTGAATCGTATTTGTTCACCAATTATGACGAAATTACATAAAGGTGGAACCGAAGATGGACCGACAATTGAAGAAGTTGATTGAATTTTTTCAAGTTTCAATCGTAAAATTGTAACGTACTTTCTTTGACTTAAATAATAAAAAGCTAATTCACTGATTTTGTTTATTATTTCGTTAAAATTTCCTATATTTTCGATTGTAACGTTATGTTACGTTATTTATTTCTTGTATTTATCGATTTATTCCAACATGAATAAAACAAATTGCATAGTTTTGAAGAAATTTGCATGACATTTTCATTTTCAATGGAATAATTTATTCATGTACAAGATTAAAGACATGCAATCGAGAAAAAAGGTAATATAAAAGAAAATAATAGAAAGAATGTTGACTTTCACAGATCGAATCATATTAATTTCGGTTTTTTCTTATTATATACTTGTAAAGATCCTGAATTGCGTGTTGTATAATAACGAAATGTTGTTGTATTGTTGTGAAATTATATAAGAGTAGTTTTGAAAACCGTCCAATGTCGAGTGGTTTCGTTTCGAAAAAGAAGGAGAAAGAAAGAAGCAAGTTTTGTGAACATTCCACATTGGATTTAAAATACAATAATATTTCTATTCATATAACGTTGTGTTTCTATCAATAAAATTTAAATTTCCTTCTATAAAATTAGCTTGCATTCATTACAATTTCTATATAGCTATTTTGTTGGGGGTTTTCTTTAAATATTGTTTGAAAATCGGTACAAATCATATAATAACGTCGACTTGTGAATGGAACAAACTTGTTTGAACACAGTTTTGTAAAGAGGAAGGGATCAAAATGCTTTCTTAAGCTTATAGCTTTTAAAACCAGAAGAACGATATGATGGTGTTTGTAAAACGCACCTTGTAAAATTCCTAAATCCATTTAAATACAATAATACAATATAAAAGTAATTGATTAAAATTGCATTTTAATTTTAAAAAGTTTCGGCGCGTTTATTTTTCGTTTTCGGTTTAAATTTGCTTCAAAATTTTGATTTAATAATGTTGTTCAAGTGTTTATCATTTAATGTGTGTTTTAAAGTGATATATTTATATTGAATTAAAAATTTCTTGTTAAAAAAGTTTGTTTAAATGTTGGTATATAGAAAATAATGGATAATTTGGCTAATAATAATCTTGGATCAAATCTACCTGAGGTGAGGCCTTTTAAAACCTGCTTCTTCTTTCTAGTCTTCTTCATTTTAAAATTGTTATATGTATAGAATGGGAATAGTTGTTTGAATTTATATATTTATATAATTTAAAGAAGGTATTTCTCTTGGAGAACAGGTGGATGGATTTATTTTTATATTTATATAAAATCGATTTTATAATGATGTTAAAAGAAATTTTCGTGTTTGGGAACACCAAAAAAACCATACGTGCTTTAGAATTAATTACAAAATCTATACACACAGAATTTTATTACTATTATAACTATATTGTGTAAATGTAATCAATTTTACAATGAAAATAAATTTGTTCACACTTACAATAAAATAAACAATTGATTGGAAATTATTTAATACTCCTATTTATTAAGCAATAATAACGTGACTGAGCAATTTATTTGTCAAATTTAATTAAAAATTATATTTTCCTCAATAAATAAATTGTTCTACATTTCGTAAATGCCTAAAAATGGGGTTATTAGGTTTTCGTGTTAGTTTTTCTATTAGAAAACTATTATATGGGGTTGTAAACCGCCCCCATATATGGTATCCATAAAGTTGTTGGGTTTTTTTACAAAAATTTACCATCACGTTTTCTATATACGTTTATTATTTAAATGTTTCGTGAATATAAAACGACATAACTGTGTCTCTTCAATAAATTTTCAAGTAAAACACAAGAAAATAGTGGTTTTCGTTTATTATTTATCGCATTTTGTGTTGTTTTCATTCACAAAAACATTATAAATAATTTTACAGACATGCACACACAGAAAAATGTAATTTATTTTGTAAGGGTGCGGTTCATGGGGGTTGTTAACATTTAATTAACTGAGGGATTTTAACTGTACATTTTTTTCTGTCCAGTTTAAACACTTTCCATACAATTAAATCACGATTAATGATGATTAAATGTATATTTTTCTTAATTAAATATAAAATAGTGAAAATTGTAATTATATGCAATTTTTTGCACTTTTATACAGGATGAGAAAGTTATTAAAATGTACATTTCTTGCAAATAACAAAGATTAATCTAATAAAATTAAATTCCTAGTATAATTAAAAGTGTAAGTACCTTAATTTTTTAATTATATTTATAATTGTTTAAATAATAATGAAAGGTCAAAGTTTTATTATGATAAATTTATTGTTTGTTGACAATTTTATTTAAAAATTTTTTGAAAAATAATCTAATCATTTGAAAAATTATATATAAAAATAAAAATATCACATTCTAAAATTGCTAACGAACCAGTTTTCTAACTACAACATGGCACGTCGTCAACTTGACCATTTCAAGGCCACTGAAAAATATACCAGCATCCCATATACACATCTACATACATATATTTATATGTATAATATCCATTTGGACAAAAAAAATGTGTATAAATTGGGCCAAACAAAAATAAAGCAAGCTTTTTTTAAAAAAAATCTTATACCTGACTTAACAGGTGGATGAAATTGAATTCAATGGTTCGGAAATGGTTTTTAAGGGTAGTTTCCCCCTTTTGCATCATTTGCATTTTATGCATTAATAAAAATATTGGATTTTTATTTTTCTTTAAAGTGAGTTAAACGAGCGCATAGACAACAAATTCAATTTAAAAACAAGTTTTTCCCCTCATAATAATATTGTAAATTAAAATGTAAATAATTTTCTTATTTTCATTTGGAAAACTCATCAAAAAGTCATTTACAAATTAAATTTAATTAAGAATTAGAATATATATAAGGAAATTTACATAAACCGGCTTATTAATAGACGTTTGATATAAATTGTCCATTTTTTTTGTGTTGCAAAATTAAAAATAATTAATAATCTGTCTGGCAATGTTTTCATTTATTATTATTATTATTATTATTGTTATAGTACGTATATTTGTTTGTCAACAATTTTATTAACAAATTTAATACGCCAACGTATTCATTTACGTGGGATTGTATAATATACAGGTGTGAAATTTATTATTTAACAAATATTTAAATCAAACAATAAATACAACAAATGATTGATTTTGCAAAAATGAACATTTAATACCGTAAAATATTTGAAATTCTTCACTAAACAACTAATTGTGTGTGTAATTAAGTGCATTTATTATATGCAGTCTATATACTTGCAATAATTAAATATTACAAAGAATTTCATTGAAAAATTAATTTTTATAAAAATAATAATATATGTAGGGTTAACAGGGGCAAGTTGGGAAACACGGGCATATATTTCCTTAATTACAATCAAGGCTATTTATTTTATAAATGATTCTAATCATTGTATTTTTAGTAATTAATGTCTAATTAACAAAAATTTTCACTTAATTATTCTTCTACTGGTTTATTTGATGATTAATGATTTTTTCTTGCTGGTTTAATTGATTTTGTTTAAAAAAGAATATGGTTAATTTATTAGTTTGGAAACTAGTTTATTGCAATATGTACTGCTGTGCAATTGCATACAAAATGTTTGTTTTCATAAACATTCCATATAAAATGAATCACTACACCATTATATTTTCTTTGTCCATTTATTATTTTCTTAAACAGTTGACTTGAATGTCCCCTACACATAAATAACAACTTTATAATGTACACATTGTTAACTAGAAAAGAATTACTCTGTATAAAACAATCGTTTTGGCCTGAAGGTATTTAAATAGACGAAAATAAAATTAACATTTTTTTATTGGATTAAGTAGTTAAATTATATTTATATATTATGTTTATGTTTTTATTTAAGGAAAATTTAATGAACAGGTGTATTAAATTGCAGAAAAATCTGTTGTGTGTTGTAAATTTAAACGAAAATTATTATGTTAATTTTTTTGAAAGTGAACGTAATATTTACAAACAATCAAAACAAGAAAATATTTTGTTGTCTTCTTTCAATCTTTCATCTTAAATATGTTTGTGTGTTGTTTTGTTGTGGTTGTTGTTGTTGTTTCACTGGCGCATTATAATTTCGTTCTTTTTTCTTTGCATTTTAAATAAATAATAAGATTGGGTGTGTCGCCCCTCTTATTCTTTCACTGTGTGTGTTTAAAATGCATATATATATAAACATTAAATATATATATAAATGCAAATGTTTAAAGAATGTTGGTGAATGTTTTTATATATGCCAATTTACTTGACCTGTTGCCATTTTCTAAAAGAAAAAGAAAATTTATAAATATATTGTATATAATTGGGTATATGAGAAATTTTGTAAAATATTTCGTCCTCTTATTTTAGAATTAATTTTTTCCTTTAATATATTTAATTTTGTAAAATGTATCATTGGAAAATACTCTGTCGAATACAAAAATAAGAAATGGACATTGTATTGTCATTTTGCCAATTTTAACTGACGTCCAAATTTTCAAATATAACATATTTTTAGTGTAATGATTAAATTTATCTCTTGCATACAGAAAAAAAAAACATTCAATCGGAATTTCATATGATGTTGATGATGTGTTTTGTCGGATTTTATATTATTACACAGTAACATGATTGTATAATTTGTACGTGTCCACAAAATTAACTAGTTTCTTAGAAGAAGGCACTTGTAATACATGTTAACTATTTTTGTGAGTGAATGTATTCATTCTCTTATAATAATAATAATAATACGAAATAGAAAAAGAAATGAAACATTTGTTATGTGCCACCTTTTAAAAGCATTCTTTTATGTTGTTGCTTGAAAATTTTTATTATCTTCCGTTCACCAAACTTTGTATATTATATATATATTCTATTAGTCATTTTATTTTCGTCTAGACAGATAATTTTTGGCTTTGGTCCATTAGGAATTGTAGTTCCTTTAAGATGAAAATTGTCATCATTATTAGATTAATTAAAAAATACATAAACTAGATTTAGAAAATGTAATCTTTCAAGTGTTGAATAATGTGTTTTAAAAATGTTTACACAACCGGAAGTGTATGGCATGAAAATAGTACAGTAGGTTAATTCAGGGCAAGGTAGTGATTTGTTTTTCTTATAAATGGAAAATAGTTCATTTCCCCCGGATTTACCCTCTAGAGAATTGTATTTTGTTTGTGAGAATATAGCCACAGACACTTATTAGAATACAATATGTGTACAATGTAAAAAAATATATAACAAAAATTTATATAACTATAATTAAGTATGTTTAATATATTATAATAGTATCATCTTCTTGTGCATGGGAAACATTTGTTTTGAAATTTTTTTATTGTGTTAAATAGTTTGTATACAATTTTATTAACAAATTTGTTTGTAATATAAAATGTGATGATGTTTGAAAAATTAAGAAATAAAAACGAATTTGTTATCCAATTTGGACAATTATAATAAGTAGACTCAATTAAAACTATTTCCTTTATATAGAAAACTACAATAAACAATTTCTTATGTGAGAATAAGAATTTTTTCATTACATCAAAAAAGTTCTAGTAAAAAGCAGTACAATCATTTAATTCGATATAGAAAAATCACAATTTTTCTGTAGTGTAGGAGTTTATTATAATTTACATGTTCTACAAAGTTTCTTTTCTGATTTGTGCTTTTTATTATAAACGTTATAAAATCATGTCAATAGTAGTAAAATGCTTGAAGAATTTCTGTTTGATATGGTACTTTTTGTGTACAAGTTGTGGTTGTTTTGCATTTTACTTGAAAAACCTTTTAATGTATATAGTATATCGTCACGCTATTTCATTTATATGAATTTTATATATAAATGTGTTTCTATATCAATAATACAACTAAAAATGCCATTTTTTGAAAATATACGATGTATTTATTTATTTAGAAAATAATTTCACTTATAGAGGCCAATATCTTATTAATATTCTTCTTCAACATTTAGAAAATCGGACAACGACTTGTAAATTGACAAAAATTTCTAGTCATTCGTCACACTTTTCATTATAATTATATACCCATCATCAGCGACATGGTTTTATTTGAAAATATCGTACAGAGAAGAAAATAAATAAAAAAAAACACACACACAACTTGATAGGAAGTTTCACTTTGATACTTATTAATAAAACTGGATTTATAGTACATCCGAAAATTATTGTCAGTCATCTTCTTCAGAAGATTTTGTTGTTGTTATTGTGGTTTGTGGTTTAATGATGAATTTTTCAATCTCTTTTTCATCATCACCATCATTTTTATTACAAAATACTGACCTTCGATTATAAATCACTTTTTTCTTGTCCTTTTGTTTAAAAATGTCTCGCAGTTTTTTAAAGTGAAGGGCGTGTATTTCAAAAGAGGTGTGAATTGAGTACAAAAATTGTTGAATAGAAAGTTTTCAATAATTTTTAAAACAATTCCTTGATTACAGGAACGTGGTTGGGAGTATAAACAAATATGTGTAACCCGTGTACCAGGCTATGGTTTCGGTATAGCCGTGTCTGGTGGCCGAGACAATCCGCATTTTGCGTCCGGCGATCCAAGTATTGCCGTTAGTGATGTTTTAGCATCTGGGCCAGCTGAACGCCTCCTCCAGTAAATAGAAACAACAAATTCAATTTAAAATTCGTAATGTATTTGTTTAATTTTTTAAAGAGTGAACGACCGCATCATTTCCGTTAATGGAATCTCTTTACAAAATGTCGATTATGCTACAGCCGTTCAAGTACTTCGCGATTCTGGTGATACTGTTACGTTGGTTATTAAACGACGTACAGCAATACAACAACAACAACAACAACAACAACAACAACACCATCAGCATACACACAGTGCGTCATCGTTTACAACAACAGCAGCAGCAGCTCAACAGGCCCCCTTAGCTGCCTTAGGTATAAATCCATTACCAACGAAGGTAACATTGACGAAAAATTCGAAAAAGGAAGATTTCGGCATTGTCTTGGGATGTAAATTGTTTATAAAAGAGATATCATCGAAGGCACGCGATCAACTAATAAACACGAATCAAATATTAATGGAAGGCGATTTTATAACAAAAATTAACAATACAAATTGTAATGATTTGATGTCATTGAAAGAAGCAAAGAAAATTATTGATAGTACTAAAGATAAATTAACATTTACAATTGCTAAAGACTTTAGTTGTAATTCGAATATATCACATCAGACGCAAAGTTCAATAAGTACAACGGGGGCAGTGAATAATTTCTATAAAGGTGATGATTTTCTTACATCGAGCAATCAAAGTTACTCAAATCAGAATTTGTACGTTCAACCGCCGACACGTAATCCAAATTTGAATACAAATGGTGGATTCGATGATAAATTAGACTTGAATAGTGGTCCGAATTCGTTGCCAGATGAGAAAAGTAATTTAGCACCGCGTGGTAGATCACGTGGACCATTATCTGAGGCCAATTTGAATCAGTTGGATAGCAGGAATAATATGGGCAGTTATGGTAGATCGAAGGGTAGAGATGAACCACCTAGACCGCCTCCACCGCGTGCAGAAGGTGAAAGAATTCCATTTTTCAGTTGTTAAAATATTAGTTTATTTTTTTTTATAGATTATTATAGTACTCGTCGACAAATTTACGATGATGATCCAATTATACAGAAAACTAAACAACCAATGTAAGAAAAATTGTGTTCTTTAACGAATTTTTTTGGAAATAAATTTGTTTTTTCAGACCCGATGCCCGATTTATAACATTTTTGAAAGATGGATCAGTTGGTATACGTTTAACTGGTGGCAATTTTGCTGGAATATTTGTGACGGCCGTACAACCAGGCAGTCCAGCATCGTTGCAAGGCCTTCAACCGGGTGATAAAATTCTAAAAGTCAACGATATGGACATGAACGGTGTAACACGTGAAGAAGCCGTACTATTTCTACTTAGTTTACAAGATCGCATCGAATTAATTGTACAATATTGTAAAGAAGAGTACGATAATATTGTGGCATCACAAAAAGGTGACAGTTTCTATATAAAAACGCATTTCCATTACGATAATCCAGCCAAAGGGGAAATGTCTTTTCGTTCTGGTGATATATTTCATGTAATTGATACATTATATAATGGTGTGGTGGGCTGTTGGCAAGTATTCCGTATTGGACGTAATAATCAAGAAGTACAAAAAGGTATAATACCGAATAAGTCACGTGCCGAAGAATTGGCAACCGCACAATTTAATGCAACGAAAAAGGAAATGTCTGCAAATGAATCCCGCGGCAGTTTCTTTAAACGTCGACGCAGTTCGAATCGACGTAGTAAAAGTTTAGGAAAAGAACATTGGGACGATATACTATTTTCTGATACTGTATCGAAATTTCCAGCCTATGAACGTGTTTTATTGAAACATCCCGGTTTTACAAGGCCGGTCATATTGTTTGGGCCGATTGCGGATGTGGCGCGTGAGAAACTTTTGAAGGATTTTTCCGATAAATTTATTTCGCCACGTAAGTGTGTCTTTAAATTTATAGAATTATTCCATATAGTTTATTTCCTTCTATTTAGAATTAGATGCAACTGCTGAAGAAAATACTAAATCACAAAAAACTTCAAATATAATAAGATTATCAGCGATACGTGATGTTATATCGACTGGAAAACACGCTTTATTAGATATAACACCGAATGCCGTTGAACGATTGAATTACGCCCAAATGTATCCGATTGTTGTGTTTTTTAAAGCTGACACAAAAATGGTGATCAAACAATTACGACAAGGACTACCGAAATCGGCACATAAAAGTTCGAAAAAACTATTGGAACAATGCCAGAAATTGGATAAAGTTTGGAGTCATGTTTTTAGTGCCACAATAACGCTAACTGATAATACAGACACGTGGTATAGAAAAGTAAGAGAAATTATTGATAAACAACAAAGTGGTGCATTGTGGATGTCTGAAAGTAAAGTAAGTGTGTGACAAAATTTTCGTAATTGTTTATTTAATTTTAATGGTGATGGGTTCTATTTTGCTTGTTTCTTACTGTAGGAAGGAAACTTTTATTCCGACATTTATTATCCACCTGTAATTTATAAAATAAAAAAATCCACAACAAATTCATTACCAAATCATCAACATTATTATAGATCACGTAATCGTACAAAACGTAGAAATAATAAACCATTATCAATGTATAGTTCACCACAATTTTTACATCGTATATCGACAATTTCATCACCAATTACAGAAAATTCATTATGTTCTTCATATGATCAAAGTGAAAGTAGTTTGTGCAGTACAACATTTCCGAATAATAATATTTTTATTACGAATAATAATAATGCAAGTAGTTTATGTCGTTTTAAGAATGATTTATTATTGAATAAAAATCGTTTTGATTATAAAAATACTAATGAAATGCATGATGTTGTGTTTAACAATAATTTTAATGTTGATTTGTATTATAATCGAATTGGTTTGCCTATTATTGAGGAAAATTTTGGCGAGATTTAAACATTATTGTTTTACATTGTTGTAAATAGTTCCATTTTATTACTAATATATTAAACGGAAATTTTATGTTCATTTTGTATAATAACACATGCATCTTACAGCCTGAAGAATCATTATCAGACGATTTTCTATTTCCCATGTCATCATTACGTTTATCATATGCAAGTTCACCAGAAAGCGATTTGGAACACAGTCCAGGCCCACCAGTTTCGCCCGGTTTAACTGGCAATAATTCAGTAACTGGTGGTAGATTAACAAAAGCCAGTTCTGATCCAAGTGTTGTAATGCCTGACAGTCCAAACGATGTTTTGCCACCCTATCAGGTAGAAATAAATCGATTTAATTGAGTTTTGTAGCTTAGTTTGTTGTTTTTTGTCAGCCAAATTACGATTCACGTTATGGATTCGGTAATAATCCAACTGTTCAGCCATCAAACGATCCACAATCTGTAAATTTAACAAAAGATCCAACATATACATTGTCGAATCAAGATTTAACCAACATGGATCAACAAACGTATAATAAAAATGGCATTTATGCGGGTGATAATTATCAAAAAGCGAGTGATTATATAAAAAATAATGAATTTGGTCCGGTTGGACGTGAATTTAATTCGCCAGATCGTCGTAATGAATTTAATAATAATAATAACGATGGACGACATAAAAGACAGTCGAGTAGTTTACATGGTAATTATAATAAACATGATTTGAATGTAACGAAAGAGGGTGTTTATGGACAAGTGCCGGATTTACCGCCACGTGTTGATCGTGCAATAAAACCAATGGGTTTATTAACAACACCAAATAAAATGGCAAACGGTAGATCGGCACATGAACGTTTATTTGGTACGAAAGCGAATCACATAAACAATAATAATAATAATGATAATGGTGTAAATGACACGTCAAATGAGAATGGCAATTTTATACATAAAGCAAGTTCATTAGAACGTAGTCAAAATAGTAAATCGGATTCGTTGTCCAGCTATGATTCGTATAATAAACAAACAAATCAACAACGTAGTATTGGACCGAATGCACATGATGATCTCAAAACAACATTATCGAAAATTGATCCACAGAATATAAATAATAGTCCATCGAAATATGGACAAAATACACAACCGGCAACAACAACAACAACAACATCACATCATCGACATGGTGGCAGTAAATTAGATTTGAAATATGGTTTACCACAAAATGATTTACAAGTCGATGGAAGTCCGAGAAACTCTAGGGAATTGGAAAAAGATCATTTGGATCATATGAGTCCGAGAGGATCAGTTGAAAGGGATATGTACAGGTATAATCGATCGCCAGCTAAACAAAACATTCCAAAGAATCACATTGAAACGAAAACCGACTATGGAAAATATAGGTAGTAAAAATAAAACTTGTTTGTTTTGTGGATTAATTTAAATTGTAATAAAATTTTCATTTATTAGTCGAAACAATAATAATCAACTAGGAGGACCACCGGAATATACACGTACATCCCATCAGGATTTAAGAGAGTCTCAATTAAGTATACATTCACCGCTTCGCAGTCCACCAATGCACCATAATGGTTATGATAATGGACCATCAAATGGTAATCAATATAAACCGATTCCACCACCAAAACCGAAGAATTATAAGCCACCATATAAACAACAGCAACAACAACAACAACAGCAAATTTATGGTGGTAATAATGATGGAATGGTACAACCACCACCAGTTTATCAGCATGGAAAAAGCCATTCGAATCCAGTTGTAAGTTTTTATAATAAAATTTCTTTTCAAATAGAGTTTAACTGGTTGCCTATATATAGGATCAGCGTAATCAGAATTTAAATTTATCACCACATCATAATTATTACTATAATACACCATCCAGTGGTAATCAATACCATGAAAATTCACCATTACGTTATCCAAGTGGACATTATGATATGGCACCACCATATCAAGAATCACCACGTCGCCATCCAAGTATATCGTATGCGAGTCGTAGTGAAATCACATCAATAGCAGCACACCAACACGAAAATCCATATGGTATGGATCAGCATCACCATATTGGTGATGTTTTAGATACACGTCCACCTGTAGTGGATTTACAAGGTTCCAGAGAACAAAGAGGTTCCGCTTTTGAATTGTATAGAAAACCAATTGGACATAATATGAGGTAAACAATTATTTTTGTTAGTATAAATATTGATTTGTAATTTATTTTGAAAAGCAATTTTCTGTCTTTTAAGTATGTACACTGGTCTTATTTTTCCTTTTAGGATACACTATATGTTGGATGTTTAATTTTAGTACTTATAGTTGGTATGTTTGTGTGTTGTTTTTGTAAATGTTTCTTTTTTTGTATTTTTAGTGTTGAATCATTTAAAAATAAAAATTGCTTTATTAATTAATTGTTTGTATAATCGCTTTTAAATTGAAAAATGTTTTTGTTGTTCAATTCAAGGCATCAGCATCTACTGTTAATGGACCAGCCAAGCAATTTTTACGGATCACAGCCTAATATAATAGAAAAATTAAATATAACAACTACTGCTACATCATCTTCTGCTACTAACTCACCAAAAATAATTCCAAAACTAACAAAAACACAATCATTTAAACATCAGAAAAGCGATAATAGTGGTGGTGGTGGTGGTTTTATGACACCGAAATTATTTCGAAAATTTTCATTCAAAACAAGTCGGAGCCGTGAAGGTACACCGAAAATGAGTAAAAAATTATCATTACAGCCACAACAACAACAATCTTCTAAACAACAACAACAACAGCGTATAAATGAGAATGAAATGGTGGAAGATTTTAATAGAAATGCAACACAATCAAATAATAGTAATAATATGGATTTTACAAGACCTAGTAAACGTGATATAACGTCAGCATTTGTTGATTCACGTGGTGCTACACTAGTTAATGAATATTGGGGCGTTTCATTACAAGTTCCAGAAGGTGCCATACAAATTGGTGAACGTAAAGAAATTTATTTCGTTATATCCGATCCGAGATTATGTGATAATGCACCACCGCTTGATTTGGATAATGGTAATTTTCTGTTTTCCGTGGGGTTGTTTTTTTTTTTCTAATTTGGGTTGCATGCAATTTTCCAATTTAGAATTGTTTTTCTTTCCCGGTGTACATACTTTTCAGTTTTATTTTATATAGTTTATTTGTGTTTTAGTTTTTTAAAATTTGTTTCCATTGTTTGTTTGGTTTTTACAGGTGAAACTATGTTGTCTCCTCTTGTTATGTGCGGACCACAAGGTAAAAAGGAACAAAACACATTTCAATGATTCATTGCAAGTTTTAATTGTTTTTTTGTGTTTTTTTGTTTGTTTAGGTACTGAATTTTTAAAGCCTGTGTTTCTCAATATTCCCCATTATGCAAACACATTACCAAGTCTGGGTATTAGTTTGAAAGCAACTGATTCTGAACAAGATATTTGTACAGATTGGGATAATATTTTATTACCTAGTAATCATGCAGCCAATAGTGTGGCTGTTAAAGTAGATCATTTTTAATTTCTATTAATTCACCAATGATTTTGTAGTGGATTAAAATTTAGTTGGAAATTTAATCCTAGTCTAAATTTTTATACATTTTTTAGCAATTCTTATCGGTTAATTTTGTACTACTATTTTTTAGCAATATGTATTTTGTTTGCTCACAATTGCCATGCTTTCGTTTATAATAATATATATGTATATATTTATATTATTTTGTGATTTATTATATTTTTTACTCAATCATATAAAAGTGTATGTATGTAGGTAATTATTTTACATTTATATCTAATATAATAATTGTTCATTTAGTTAATTATATACCTTTGTACGTAATATGTATGTATATAATTATAATTCATATTAAGTATATTAATTTTTTCTGTATTACTTTATGTTTAACAGATTCATATATAGGCCATAGTTTTTTTTAATTATTTTATATTTAGTACAATTTGAATTTTATTGTAATTGTAAATGAAATAAATTTTTTATGAAAAAATACAGAATTTGAAAGACAGTGTTCTGTAAGAACAGAATCGTGTCACATTTATCAAGGACCTAATAGATGGTGCAGATGGTTTCATTTACAGAATACTTTATTAAGAAAAAACAGTGTCAACTGTCAAATATATTCCATATAAATATATTTATTTTTTAAGAAAATGAATGGAAAAGCATCCAATTATCGTGTTCAATTAAATTTAATCGCTTTAAATGGTGGTTCACACGAAGATCAAACGGAAAAGTATAAAAATTTCCATAATCTATGTATAAATTTAGAAAAACATTCTATTTTCAGGTATCGGTCAACGTTGAGATCAATTTTAAAAGAAACTGATGTTGAATTGATCGAATGCCTACAAATATTCATTGAAGCTAGTAAATAAACTAAAACTACTTTACAAAAACTCGTTAACACGAATTTTGTTGCAGTTGTTAGCGAACATGTAAGTCTGGTAATTTCACGTCAAATTCTAACAGAAATCAGTACACATTTAATGAAATTGCCCGACGATGTATCAAAAGAAGTTTCACATTACATGTTGGAAAAAGTCCAACCACGTGTAATATCATTCGAAGAACAAGTGGCCAGTATTCGTCAACATTTGGCCGATATTTACGAACGCACTCAAAATTGGCGTGAAGCGGCAGCTGTTTTAGTCGGTATACCATTAGAAACTGGCCAAAAACAGTATACAGTCGACTACAAATTGGAAACGTACTTGAAGATCGCCCGTTTATACTTGGAGGACGACGATCCAGTCCAAGCGGAAGCGTTCATCAATCGGGCCAGTTTATTACAGGCCGAATCCCAAAATGAGCAATTGCAAATCTATTACAAAGTATGTTATGCACGCGTGCTGGATTATAGACGGAAATTTATTGAAGCAGCACAACGTTACAATGATTTATCGTATCGTGGAATCGTACATGAAGAAGAACGGATGACCGCTTTGCGAAATGCTCTCGTTTGTACTGTTTTGGCATCTGCTGGTCAGCAAAGATCTCGCATGTTGGCCACATTGTTCAAAGATGAACGTTGTCAACAGTTGCCAGCTTTTGGTATCTTGGAGAAAATGTATTTAGAACGTATTATACGTAGATCGGAATTACGTGATTTCGAACTATTATTACAGCCACACCAAAAAGCCAGAACAATTGACGGTTCAACGATATTAGATCGTGCCGTTATTGAACACAATCTATTATCAGCTAGTAAATTGTATAATAATATTACATTCGAAGAATTGGGAGCTTTGTTGGAAATAAATCCATCGAAAGCAGAGAAAATTGCAAGTCAAATGATAACAGAAGGTAGAATGAATGGATATATTGATCAGATTGATTCAATTGTGCATTTTGAAAGTAATTTTATTTGTTTAAAAACATACAATTGTTTGTTTAATAGAATTTTTTTTATTTTAGCACGAGAAACTTTACCACAATGGGATCGTCAAATACAATCTTTATGTTATCAAGTGAATTCGATTATTGAATCAATTTCAAAAAGTCATCCAGAATGGATAATGAAAGTGATGGAAGAACAAATGGTTTCGTAGAAATGTATTGTAAAATATGAAAATTTCATAAAATAAATTTTGAAAGTTTCCCGCGCTTTAAACAAAAATCATCCTTACCGATTTCCCTAGAAATGCTCTAATGCAGCGCCATCGGTGGTGTTTCTTAAGAGGTTTGACGCCATTTTGTTGCTGTGCAAGTTGAATAGTGACGCTCAGTTGAACAAGTAGTAATTTCATCAATCCATTTTCTACTTTTCAAACAATAAAAACAACAAAAAGTAAGTATTACAATTTTATAACTTATTTTAAATATTACTAGCACTGCAACAACTTCTAAAAGTGTATACGATGCAATCGTAAAATAGCTAAACCACAAAAAAAAAAAAAGAAAATACGTCGTCGTGAACGGATTTTATCGTTTCACCTGGCCAAATCGATTTCCTATGTATATTCTTTTACATTTTTTATATATATAGTTACTATGTGCAATTAAGGGTCTTTTACAGTTTATTCGTCGCTGGTATACGAAGGAGCTATGCAATTTTATAGTTTATTGATTTCTATTAAATGCACCATTTTAATTTTGCCATTAGAAAGTGACAAAATGGGAGAAAAAAAATGCAAGTGTAAATTTGAAATTGAAATGGTGTATTTTCTGTTCGTTATAAATATTTTTTTGTTGATCGTCGGCCCGTCGTCGGCACGTTTTGATAAAAATAATAAATAATATGAATTGTTGGTTGTCCTGTAATTAAAATTGAGCGAGTTTCAGGCGATGCCGGGTTTTAGTAGCAGTGCGGGCACGTTCAAAATCTTTATCGGAAATCTAGCGGAGAAAACGGCAGTGACAGAATTACGTCCATTATTTGAAAAATACGGCAAAGTAGTGGAATGCGATGTAGTCAAGAATTACGGCTTTGTACATATGGAAAACGAGTCGGAGGGTCGCGAAGCTATACAGAATTTAAATGGTCACATGTTGAATGGCCAACCAATGAAATGTGAAGCGGCAAAGAGCCGTAAAGCACCACAAACACCAACAACGAAAATATTTGTTGGCAATTTAACAGATAATACAAAAGCACCACAAATACGTGAATTATTCAAAAAGTACGGCACCGTTGTGGAATGCGACATTGTACGTAACTACGGTTTTGTGCATTTGGAATCGTCGGGCGATGTTAACGAAGCGATTAAAGAATTGAACGGCACAATGGTGGACGGGCAACCGATGAAGGTGCAAGTGTCAACTAGTCGCGTTCGACAACGGCCCGGTATGGGTGATCCGGAACAATGTTATCGATGTGGACGCGGCGGACACTGGTCCAAGGAATGTCCCAAAGGCATGGGCCCGGACAGATTCCGTGACCGGATGTTCGGTCGGGATCCATATCCACCGCCGCCGCCGCCCCCATTCCTGCGCGACCGGATGATGGGCCGTTTTGGGGTACGCGAATACACTCACACTTCTTATTCTCTCTCTGTTGTTTTCAAAATCTATTTCTTAGTCTCTTTAATTATATTTTATCTACACACAGTTATTATTTTGTTAACAAACAAAAAAATACCCTTTTAACCCACCCACCCCAACAATGGCCCCCCAATTAAATATATATTATTATTTCCATCACACTGATTTAATTATTGTGTAATTAGGATGGTTATGATGGGTATTATGATCGGCGTTTTGACGACTCTAGAGACTTGTATGAAAGACGTTACTCCGGTATGCCACCGCGCGGTGATGGAATGGGAATGCGTGGTGGACGTGGTGATTTCATGCCACCACCATTGCCGCCAAGACGGGAACCGTTGCCACCGATGCCCAGTATTGGTTTACGAGGACCGCCATCGGGCAGTTTAAGTGGTGGTATGCGTGATTCTGGTTTTTCACGTAGTGGCAGCGATTATGGTATGTTTAGTAGACGTTCACCGCCCCCATCTGGTGGTATGCCCGGTTCAAGAATGAGTCGAATGTATGAAGATTTTAGTAGGGATTCATTCGACGAAAGACGGTACATGTATATAAATTTTAATCTTGTTTCGATTTGAAACATAAATATTAATTTGAATTTCTTTTCATGGTTTTTTTTATTTAGGCCTGGTATGAGAGGACCATCACCGTCAAGACGTTATGCACCATATTAAGTTCAAAAATTTAGATTTTATTTTATTTTATTTTTTTTTATTGAATCAAACGTAAAATTTTGTTACAATATAATGGACTTTATTTGTATAAAATATAAATTAAACTAAAATGAAACACGCAGTATAAATTATGTGGTAAAAACAAATGTTTTAAAAATATTTATAGATGGTAAGATATTATTTAAGGGACTGACATTTATTTGTAAAAAAAAAGATACGTAAATAAACAATAAATCATTTGTTGAACTTTTTTCTTTAAAAAAAAAAATTCATATTTGTTATTCGAGTTTACAATGGGCTAGTTGCACATTTTTTTTTATTTATTCGTTTATTTCATAAAGTTTTCATGATGACAAAAGAAACAAAAAAAAAAATAATTAAACATCATTAAAAAAATTGATAAATAAAAATATATACTCCTATTAATTATTTAATAAAAAAAAAATTGTCCAATTCACTGTCTCAATTCTATGTGCACACCAGATTTGAAATTTTAGAATAATTTTCCGTTACATGGTTTGCAATACTGAGAGAAGAAGAATTTTAGTGGACATATTCTATAACCTAAAATAGTTATCAATTTTTTGACAGATGTGTTTCGAAGATATATTTTCTTAAATATACATTTAATGGATATTTTATTATTAGTACTATGTTGTTATAACCAATTTTTAGTGAATTTGTATTATACATTGTATATTTAAATTTAATTGAAAATATAAACTGTCATCTTATTTCAAAATTTGATTGACAATCGGTAACACGGAATTTTGTCGCCAACCACGCAGTGAGTACCACACAAAATCTGGTGTGCACATAGAATTGAGACAGATATTATTAAAAATTAAACATCTTTTCAATTTGGCGGGAAAAAAACTGAAATTTAGGCAACCAGTAATACATATGTATGAATTTTTAGTTGCTTAATACCTCGTGTTTCTGTGATCCTGAGAGAAATTGGACTGAGCATTTCAAGAATCACTATAAAAAGAAAAGGTAACGAAAAAAAGTCAAAATTTATAAATTAATGCATTTTATTTCTTGTTTTGACACATAAAATTCAGAAATATATATTATTTATGAAATAATCTTGTGTATATTGTAGTTATATAACACACAATCCTATCTATATATATATTTATATATAATATGTACTTAATAATTACAATCAACATCATTCTTACATATTTTGAGATCACAAAATATATAATTTAATAACAAATTTAACAATATTCTCAATATAGATTTTAATTTAATTTTTTCCATTAAAACTCGTTCGCAAATAAATTTGTATTCGACAAAAAACATCATTATTATAACGTCAATACAGTGTTGTTGTTATTTTTTTCTTAATTCTCTGTTGGAATTTACATTTATTATTAATTAATATTGCTCAATTTGAAATTTATACATATATGTACTTAGTTAAAAAGGTGGCAGTACACAAGAACCTAAATTAATGAAGAACAGTAAGAAATTTTATCGAAAACTAAATTCCAACAATAATTGTAAACATTTAAAACTGTATTGAAGCTAATTTCATAAGAAATATACATGTATAATTAAAAAAAGAACGATTTTCAGCTGCCAAAGAATCATACATTATGAAATGAAAGTCGTTTTTTTAGTAAATCTATTAATAAAAATACTGTACGTGTAAAATAAAATAAGGTGCACATATTTATGTAATTATTATTGTTTCATATATATGTATGTACATATGTAATATAAAAATGAACTGAGGAAAATATAGATAACATTACAAATATATCACAATTTTCAACAAAATAAAAAGAAAATTATATAAAAAATATCTTTATAAAATTAAATTTAAAACTCGTAACAAAACAAAAACGAAATTAATCAATATTCTTTCATTTTCAATATGATCATTTAAAAAAAAATCACTATCGTGCACGAAAAATGAAAAAAGAGAACAAAATAAGCATATTTATATATATTGGTAATAAAACAGTACGAATAAATGAAAATGTATACTTATAATTTGTTACCAATCACACCCTAAAACATACATTCACAAATTTGTTTGCAGTAGAATTGTTTAATATTTTTTCAAATTCAAAATTGCACATTTAATTTACAATTTTTATCAACTATATAAATTTTTCTTCACTCTTTTGATATACAAAATGCGTCCAGCGCATATACATTATTTCGACAAAACTTTAAATCTCTATTTACAAAATACAAAAATTTGATTGTGTTTTTAATACCTGAGTTGATTGATGTACCAAAAAATTATTAAATAATGTTCATTTTATTTGGTCGTGTCTTTTATATTAAAAATGCAATTGAGAATACAAAAAAAAAAAAACAAAATGGTGTCCCATTCATACAATTTCTTTATATTATTATATAATATATATATTTTGTTTTATAATATATTAAGATTATATTTTTTTGGATGCTTAGCATCGGTTACTTTGTACTTTAATTCGTATTTGATAAAAAAACAAACTCTTTTTTACCACACTTAACAATTTCATTGTATAATAATAATAATAATTTCAATACACAATAAATGTAAAATTCATAAATTATAAAAACAATTAATTAACAAAAACAACTTGCGCGTTTGTTAATCGGAAACTAACAACTAAACAAAAAAATATATAAATGGGGGTAGCAAAAGTATAGTTTTAGTACGATAAACCTCTGGCTGAATTTTTACAATATTTACAGAAACTGTTGTTCGAACACACAAAAAATTAACGTAAAATAATAAATAAAAACAAATATATTAACATTTTGGTCACTATATTCAGTGATAAACTATTTAGGTGATGTTTTTATTATTATTTCTTTATAAATTAAAATGTGAGATGATTTTTTTTTGACAGTCTTCCATCCAAAAAAATGTTTACAAATTAGACAATATGTCTTTTAACAATTACAGATCATTCTGGAGTTAATTTAATTATTGCTTTTTGTTGTTCGACATCCTCTAAACTAGCAATAACGCTTTTTTGGGGCAGTTGAGGCTGTTGTTGTTCATTTTGGTCAATTGTTGTTGTTGTTGTTGTATCACCATTGCACTCATTATTCACATTTAATATGGAAGAACTATTATTATTTTCACAATTGACCGATACAACATTATTTTCAACGACACTATTACAATTTTCATCACTATTATTACTATTAACATTATTAATATTATTATTGTTATTGTTATTGGGGCATTCTTTATTATTTGTTTTTATATCTGACAATTCTTTCATTAAATCATCATTTCTCTGTTGTAAATTGGCCAATTTTATGTCTTTCTCTTTTATTATGCGTTCATGTTCTTTTGTTAAATTACGAAACAACTCAACAACACGTTCCCTTATTGTTTTATCAATATTTTTCATTAATTCATCCACTTTTAATAAATCACTTCTTACGTATTTTTCCGTTGATGATGACGTTTCTGATGCACTATCTTCTGTATCTGTACTTAATTCAATTTCTGGATTGTATTTTAATATTGGCGGCGGTGGCGGCGGCACAACCACCGATATCATACCATTAATATTATCAATTTGTTGTTTGTCTTCAACGATTTCCTCTTTTATTTTGATTGGTGATGGTGAACGATTTATTACAATTTCTGGTTCCGTTTTGATTTCTGATTTAATGACGGTTGTTTCAATTGGTAACTGATGTTGTTGTTGTTGTTGTTGTTGATGGTGGTTTTCCGTCATTTTACCATAACGATGCTTTTTCGGCGTTAATGGCGCCAATGTGACATTCGGCTGGTAAGTACGTTCGAAACGTTCCGTATCCGTAATTGGAACGACACGTTCCGGATTTTGTAAAATTGGCGGCTGTTCATTATTCGTACAACAATTGATGCCCAATGCGGTCGCCTGACGGATTTTCGATTCTTTTATGCACTGTTGGACCGGCTTGAATGCCGAATATGGCCGGTTCGATGTTGGCGAATATTCACGTAAACATTGTTGCAAATATATTGGATCTAATTGTGTGTAAATTTGATGTATATTGGACATATTGAATGATATATGATTTAAATTGTTTAAATATTCCTCCATTTTTTGTTTCTTCAATGGC
Organism: Oryzaephilus surinamensis; assembly: GCA_004796505.1. Taxonomy (NCBI): domain Eukaryota; kingdom Metazoa; phylum Arthropoda; class Insecta; order Coleoptera; family Silvanidae; genus Oryzaephilus; species Oryzaephilus surinamensis. The sequence goes on along the minus strand of SSSI01007445.1, from coordinate 10,986 downwards.
AATTCACGTTCTTTTATTAAATCCGCACTCAGCATCTGCAAAATTCAAATCGAAAAAAAAAAATAAATAAATAAACAAATTTTATACGATTATTCTTTAATGCAATTCATATGTAATAAAATATGAACAGGAAAAAGGAAAAAAAAACAGATTATAATATTAAATTCAGAGTATCAAATTCCAGAAAAATAATTATTACAGTTTAATTATTATAAAATTTTTTAATGTATCCTAATAAATAAATTATAATTCCAAAGTTCCAATTAAATGTTATCACAAAAGTTGAAGTTTTATCAATTATATAGTAAAATAAAAATCTTATTTACATTTTACAAGTACTTTGAACCAATATTTAAAATAAAATTGACACAGACACGATTTTTTTCCCTCAATTAGTAATATAGGAAAAAAATCCTGTCTGGCAGAGATAAACAAATTCAGTTATAAATATAAAAGGATTAACATTATTAAGAAAATTAACTATATACGAGGGGGGATTGAGAAAACGAGATGATTCTTTGTCCATTTTCATAATATCCATCCAATATATGGTATATATAAATCGTTGTCTTTATTTGCATGCCAAGAACAAAAACTAATCATAAAAAAGTATAATAAAGGGGGAGAAGAATAATATTTCGGAGAAGACGACTGCAAAACTAATTCATCCATCCAAAAAATCAAGTTACAAAAGCACACACACACATATATGTATATAGATACGATTCAAATCACATGCATATCTTATTTCATGGCCATATGGGGCTGTTTTGATATTGATTGTTAAAAAGGTGGCATAAAACGAGGGGAAACTCTCTTTATACAACTCTTTTCATTGTTTTTTTCACGTGTACGTATAAGGGGACAGGTGGGTTACAAAACAAGAACAAAGAGACCAAAATCTAGGTCCAGTAATAGAGAAATTCCAACACACACACACAATATTATATAATAGATACAAGAAATAGTGGCGGGGCTGCTTTTTTCTTCTCTCTTCATCCTCTATTGTACAACTTAAGTGTGTTTGGCCGTTAATAATTAAGGTTTTGTAAACACTTTAAATGTTTTATATGTTAACCCTTTCTTTTGTACAATTTAGACCAAGAAAAAACATTGTATAGGGGATGGAAATATCGCAAAGCTATTACCGACGAATAAATTCATTTTTATTTTTTAATGTGACAGCAAACATTTACCCCCCTCCCTCAAAATTGAACAATTATTAGAAAATTTTAGAGTAAAAAAATCATTGAACCTGTTGAAAACAGAGAGGGTGGTTTTTTATTACAGTGACTTAAAAAAAATCGATTTTTAAATGACGTCATACACTTTTCCATCAATAATATGCCGCTGGCAACAAAACGGCAAAAGCAAACGAGAAAGATAGACTGCTGTACGAGGGTGGTTGGGGGTGGTTTGTGGGTAGGTATGGAAATGTGGTTTGTGAGGGTGGATGGTGTCAAGTTATTTTGTATAATTGCATTTGAGAAACAGTGCACGGTTCACAAAACATAGAAATGTAAATTATTTTCCATTATGCATTTTCACAGTTACAAAAACTTTCAAGTTTTATTTAAAAAACTAAAAAGATGGCTTCTTCAAAAAAAATTTTCTCATTTTATTTGCAATTAAATATGGAACTTTATAAATTTTTTACCAAACCCATCATTTCGTCTCAAACATATTTTATATGTTGTTTATTTTTCATTTCGATGTTGTACAAAATTGTTTAATAAAACATTAATATTTATTGGATGAAAAATTAATCACCACACAAGAAACTAATCTAGAAATTCTAGAATGTTTCATTTTCAAATAGAAAATTTATTATCTATTTCTTGTTTACTGTATATATAAAAGATTAAACTTGTACGACAAAAGTGACTTTTAAACTATTTATAGTTGTGGTGGTGATTTGCACCACCATCCAATAAAATGTAATTAATCAAAGAACTTTTACAACCCACTTAACCCTAAACAGTTTTTATTAAAGCACTTTTAATAAAAAAAACTACTAGAATGATACAAGAGATAATAAATTCTTAATTGATACGTTAATAAACGACTTTTATTTATACGATGTGTAAATCAATAATATAAAAACGAACTTATTATTAGTTGGATAATTATCGACTCATCCACCCTATATACATATTCATCCCCTAAGTATAAAAATTCGGTAGACAAGAGATGAAGAAGCAGAAATCCGTCTGACTCAGACTACCACAATATAGAGAATTGTACGACTTTCAACTCCATTCCAACCCCTCATTTCTATTTCCATCCCTTTTCTGTATACAACTATCCTCTTTTATTATATATATATTTGGCACCCCTTTGAAAAACTGTTCGCACAAAACTTTCAAAGATAAATCACTAGCAGACGAGGTCATTCTATCTTTGTCCGAAATTCGTAAAATTTCACCCCACCATCCAGATTCAACCCTTTACTTTACTTTCTGACCTTTTTCTCTTGTAACTGTGGTGTCCCCACACACATATATATGGGGTGTATTTTTTTCTGTTCTCTCTATAGATTGCACCCCTTTGTACGCAATGCTGTGACCTATATATTCATACACCTCACCCCTTTTCAACATTTTCTAAAACTATTTTACTATTCCGTTTTTATATGTGTTAATTTCGTTAATGGGTCTTAAAGTGATTGCATTGTGCAGTAGTTAGATGTTGTTTTTTTATGTTGGGTGGTTTTTTTTTTGGTCACACGTACAAGTCACGTGGAAAATGGTAAGGGGTGAGTTTTATTCAAAAAGGGCCCATTCATGGTTTAATTGTTGTGAAATAAATGATGATGAGATGAAGTCTATTAAGTTTTTTTTTTGTACAATGATAGTGCATTATTTTTAATTTTAATAAATTATCGTAACATCATTCAGATATTATTAATATCAAATTTTAACCTTGGAAATGGGAATATCTTCTAAGAAACAGATTAAATTTTGTAATCTAATCTATTAATCTTTAACGAGAAAAGTTCAAAATCGATTTTATAATAATATCCGAAAATCCCTTGAAAAAAAAACACAAGCAAACTAACTTAAAATGTTTGCATTTCACCTTAAATTTAATTTTTTCAATTTAAAAACGAAAATACACAGTTGGGGTAGATTAACGTATCCTTTTATACAAATAATCTGAATTCTATATAAAAGTCACCCCCTTAGTTGGAAATATATGATTGGGTTTTATGTATATACTCGTACAAAGTAATAAAATGAGCAAGGCATAAATCCGGGATCGTATATATAAAGTTTCCTGTAAATCTAAAATGGTTGAAAAGAGAAATTCATCGACGATGGAAATGAAAGAAAAAGAAAGAAATGAACCAAAAAGGCAGCCTGAACCGACTTTATTCAAGTCAAAATGTGAGTTTCAGTAAAGCTTGAATGAAAGAGAACTGGAAGTCATAATAAAAAAAAAAAACGGAACGAAAGACAGAATCAAAAAATATATATATGTATATGAGAACAACATCCCTTGTATTTTTCGTTTCGACAAACCCTCGTTCATCCGTTAAAGACCATTGTGCACGTACAACTTCTCTTTTACGTTCAACTAGAGAGGTGATATGAAGAAATGTCAATTTTTGTTCATAAAAAAACCCACTTTAATGAAATTATTATAATCCCTTTGGAGTTTTTCTTTTCATTTTCATTACGACGATGTTTAAGGCCAATAAAACAGTGAAAGTCAAACTTTTTACTGCTTGGAAAAGAATTTGTTTTATTTTTTGCATAATAAACAAAAATGAGAAACTCTTAACATAAGAGTCTTTTTTTCAAACGTTAATTACGCCGCACCCCTGCGTGTTAAATGACGTAAGACACTGCTTTTTCCTTTTATACACTATATATATATTCGTTTGTTCTGTTGTTTTTTTATTTTTCGGGGTGGTTAAAGGGAAACCAGGCCAAACACGCGCTATCATCCATACAATAAGCGTCCGAATGTCGGTCTCGCCTACCTCATTTCCACCCCCCTGCGCTTGTTGTATGTCTCTGAAATGCCTAAACCACCCCCAGCCAACGTCTGACACACACACAAACATAAACACGCATTCGTTCACAAAATATATGTGTACGCAGTTATTTTCCAATGTTGTACAATTTTACCCTTTTGCTTTGGGGGCGGAGGCGGCGACGGCAGAGTTACGAGTTGTATAATGCGTAACGTAACGGCGGCGGCAACTATAGCAACAACACAAAAGAGATTCAGCCATTCGTTAATGTACACGCAATTTTTTTTCATAATTTTTCTACCATAAACATTATATTAAAAAAAAATGGATGGGAATTTTTCATTTCGACAAACTTTACCAAATTTACTACAAACTTGACCTACATACAAATCCATTGATTAAATCCACTACGAGTATATATAATATGTGTGCCTTTTGATGAACTACACCATTAACTTTATCAAAACTCATCCCCTTTAATATACCTTTTAGACTCTAACTTATAGGGAAAGTTTTGTAGACAAGCGTCGTAAACTTCCAAAAAGCAACACACACACTTCCATTATCCAGAAGGAGAAGATAGTTTTATAAGATATAAACTTGTGTTATTGATTTATTCCAAACACGTCCAACAAGAGAAAGGATGGCCTTAAACGACCATATAATCATTACTTATCAAGAATGGTCGTTTTTCAATTTCCAGAATAGACTGATTTTCTTTTAGGGGGTAGAATGTTAAACATATTTTATGTATTAAAAAAATATTTGCAATCAAATATCAAAAAAACTTTTCAATACACGCAATTCCTTACTAATCCCTGAAAATTCTCGTCTCTTTTTATGGTACAGGTTTAGCGGATGATTTTTTTTTTATTATTATTTTTGAAAGAGAATCAGGAGGGGATATTCGTTGATTACAGTCATCTGGGAAATTGTTTGAAGAGAGAGATTGGGGGTGGCAGCAATATGAATGGAATGAACCACCGGGAGGATATATAAGAGGCCTTTAAATAGGCCAGAAATCCAGGAGAATGCGCTAGTCCCTATATTTCTCCCCAGCATATATACAGTTAAAAAGGGACGACCGACGATTATGCGGAAGAGACGACAACAACAACGTCGTCGACGACGCCGCTGCCGACGCCGCCACCACCACCACCATCGAAAATACGCATTACAGAGCGACAGAGAAGACAGAGAAAAGGAGGAAAGAGCAGTAAATTTCTTGCTTCTGCTCCCGGCTGGCTGATGCTGCGGCATTAGGGAAAATAGGGAAAATGGCAAAGTGCGTATCGCACCAATACATACATATATATTATACAGAGGAGCCTAGTTTGAGGTCTGAAAAGGAAAATCGATTCAAGACTGTCTGATATCCGGCTACCCAGAGCACACAATATTTGTTTGGACGCGTTCAGAGCCAGCCAGACTATATATAGATTTGGCGAAAAAGAAAGGAAAAATTCAAGCAAAAATGATAATGACGGCGTAAAAGGGAAGAATGGTTAGAATTCTAAATGGCACACAAAGCTCTTCCACATCACAAATCCAAAATAAATCTGTTGGATAAATTTTATTTTTTTGATTTTGGTGACAGAAAATTATTATACGAGTAGTTCGTAAATTAATTTATAATGCAATTTTAAATAAAGTATGTATAGTATATAAATCTTTGTTTAGTTTGCAATAAATTTCAAAATGAAATTAAACCGTATGACATATAAATGGTTTGCCTATTTAAAGAAATTCCTTAAAATGAGCAAAACAACAACTAGATATAATTTCATGTCTTTTTCTTCTTTTGCCAACGTATATTCGACTCTTAAATAATTTATTTCATCTTGTCTCTTTGTGTGTGTGTTGAAAACGATTACAAATGATAAACGAACTTCCCACAATTTTTCCTCATTATCGAGCCACATCATTTACATCTCTTTCTTTTTATTCTACATATTTACTTAGTGAATATAACTAAAAATGGTTACATACAATGAAACGATAACAACAATAATGAGAGATAGACATAATAATAAAACCAAGTTAAGTGAAAAGTAGGAGGTGAAGAGAAGAGAAGAGAGAGGACTTCGTCATCATTGCAACTAATGTACAACAACAGCAACAACAACAGCAGCAGCAGCAGCAACAGCAGCTCCACATCGCAATAATAATAACAATAATAATAATAATGCAAACTGACAATAATGACTTCCAACATACTTGGTGGAACAACCAACTAGTATAATACATATGTATGTATAAAATGCAAAAACGGTGATTCTGTTGGTGCAACTCTGGCTGGTCTGATGATGATGATGATGATGATGATAATGATGGCTAGTAGTGGAGGATTGTGCTAGACCAGCAGTCAGCAAGGTCATTAGAGTGCACCGCCGTTTACCTTCCTTTAATACAACAATTTTTATTATTATTATAATCTTATAATCTCCACATATGTATATAATATAAAATTTATTATATACATATATAAAACGGCAAAATGTTACTTGTGGTCGTTGCAGTCTCTTTCTCTTTTTTCTTGTATTTATATATACACTGATGAAGGCCTACTACTCTTAATGCTTCTTTCATCAACTACTTCTCTTTCGCGTTTTTTTTTTATTATTTTTATTATTTTTTGCTTTTATTACGGATAATGTAGCGGTTCAATGTTAACTTCTCGTATTAAACAACAACAACAACAAAACAAAACCGAAACACGTTCTTATAATACAGAAAGATGCACTTTAGCAACATTAAATTACAACAATCTGGAACGTGCTTTTCAAAAAATAATGACAACCAAACGAAAAACATCGATCAGCCGAGAAAAATGTGTACGTTCAAATAGACAAAGAAATTTTTTTTATAATATTGTGTTTTATTAAAGAAATGGAGTTGTTCAAAAAGGGTTGCCTTTATATTGTACTAAATTAGTCCCCCATATATCGTATTTCCTGTTTAAAATAAAAATGTTCATTATTACACACGTTTTTGTTTTAGTTCATTGAATGATTAAAGCGTCCTTCACATATAATTAAACTTAAAATAATTCATAATAAATTGCCCACCCTTTAAAAAACAGAAAACTGACAGCTGTCTGAAAAAATCAACTCTCATATACTATAAAAGTTCTTTGTTTATTTTTTATGAAAGACGATCCCAGCACAGAGTGTTTTTTTTGTCATCAGGGGTGGCAAAAGGGCACCACCACCAACCACCACCACCACCAATGTTCTATATATATATTTTAGGTGTAAAATTTAAGTGCGTGCGCAAGCGTTTTAACGTTAACGCACTGCGGAGGCGTCCCTGACGTCCGGCTAGCCTGAATCCAGACGGAGAATCCTCTCCATCCACCCTCTCTATCCCTTACAACCGAAAACCACCCGCGCCCTTCAATCCACAACACAATCTACGGACACATTTCACATTTCTTTCTCATTCTAACGCAAGATTAAATCCTATTTGGAGGAAATTTTATAATAAAATTCTAATTAATAACATATGTTTAATATGTATTGAAAATCGTTTTTTTACTACTTAATAACACAATTCTGATGAACATGTTTAATTAATTATAATTAGAATTTTCTAATTAAAAAACACCCACATAAATCTAAATAGTGGAACAGCTGTTGAACTCTGTTTGGAATTTTTTTTTGTTATTTTTAACAAAACAGGTGTATGTATGTATTTATTGCAAAGATCAATTCCTTTGTTATTTTCCTATATATCTTAAATGCACCAAACATACAAAACTACAACTATATAGTTACTACTATATATATTCGATTTACTGTTAAATTGTAGAAGGTGATTTAATAATAAGAATCCTATCTATTCATATAATAATAAAAGGCTTAGAAAAGAGAATGCATGCATCGAAATAATAAATCATTTCCACAATTTCACAACTCGATCATCATCATCATCATCATCATCATTATCGTCATCACTATAAGAATATTTTTTCATACCACTTCTTACTCAACAACAACAACAACAACATACATATAGCGTATAATTACAAAAAAGACAAATAAACAATTTTAAAAATAACATAACAGGAATATAAAATAAAAATAAATAATAAAATATTTAATTTGACTTCGTAATTTATATATATATATATATGTTGTACTGAAATGCGAGAGTTGCAAGAATTAACCTTGATTAATTTAGAAACGGAGCTCGTAATACAGGGCCATTTTTATTATACGCACATATATAACATGAAGAAAGAGTTGGTTACAAAAAAAAACCGTTAATATTTATTATAACCCTTTTGTAACATACATTTGCAATTATTATTATAATACACAAACTGGTGATGTTGTGTCACACAACAGTTGAATGTTGTAAATTGACGAAAGAAAAAAAATACAGTTTCTATCCTGTCTACGACAATGTCTATAACATTTACATGTTTTTTCTTTCCTTCAATAGAAAACTTAGAAATTAGTCACAGCTATAAACATGACCCTTTTTCCCTAAGAAACATTAATTACGGTAATAAACATTCAAAATTGTATATAATCCAAAGGGTGACATATATTGTAAACATACGTGGTTGACTGACAGCTCCTGAGAAACTCGAAAAAATTAAACTGACCACAACTGGACACACACACAATGAAAGGGAAATAAACATATGGAAGGGCGTTGAATTTTGTGGTTGGAATTGTTACATTTAAATAATTATAATGTTGATGTATGAAATAATTTACATTTTATATAAAATAAATAATGGACATCATTGTTGTTGGGAATTATTTTTCAAATGTTGTTTGGCAGAGGAAATTTATTAAAATAAAAGAGAAGAGAAATTTACTATGCATCTGTACAAGTTTTTTTTTATATAAAAATAGCTAAAATGCTAGTTGCACCTGCTTTTATAAATACGTATTTAAGAATAATGTGCAATTTATAAAACACACGTACTATATAGTTATAATCATTCTTGTATCATTTAAATATTATGTATATTTTAATAACACATAGAAAATATATAATGGTTTCGTCCGGGGAAAAACAGTAGAGAGATACTTTATTTATACAATATATATAAATAAATTTATATACAATGATATGTAACATATGTTTAGTTGCTTATGGTCGACAGCCCATACAGTTGCAAAACAAACAACCACTTAGTTATTTTCAGTTTAAGAGAATTACCTATGATACATAGACTAACATTTATTTATAATTTATACGCACACATAATGTTTGTAATAAGTTTTTTTTTTGGGACACCACCAACAATTATATACATCTAAAATGCATATTATAATATCATCACTTGGTGGTTAAATTCTATTTATAAATTTTATACTGTGTTTGAAAATAACTTAAAAAATGAATTTTTTAAAAACATCATAAATCGCTGTTTAAACTCATTGAATGAAGTATAAGAAAAAAAAATGAAAACACCCACAACTTGTGAATTAAATTTACATTTAGTTAAAAACAACAGAAAATATTCTATCTCTTCTGTATGATAAAAATACTATTATCAGAGTTTTCTAGACAAAATAAATTTACAACATAATATTTACATTGTAAAATTGATACGTATATGTATAAAAGCACGTAATCTATATATATTTAAACTGTATAATCCATTATTAATGAAAACGTCAAAAAATACCAAAACAAACTTTAATAATATTTAAATAAAGACATGAACTTTCAAAAAAAAATATAAGCGCGCGTTATAATAAATTATATTTGAAAATAAAATGCATTTCAAGAGTGAAGAAAAAAATTTCTATACAATGTACTCTAACATAACTAGCTGGCTAACAGCCAAACGTAATTTGCAATGAGAAAGCATATATATATGTACACTTTTACCACAAAACAACCATCACAAGAGAGGACATACCTTCACAAGAAAATAGTTTTACATAAAACGTAAAAATGACTATTTTACTCCCTTGTATACACCTGAACTTTTGCATTTTATACCGTATATACAGGGTGTTCCAGAATAACGTGGACATATTTTAAGGGGTTATTCCTGAGTACATTTTAAGAAAAAAAAGTCCTATAAAATCTTGTCCAACACCTCTTCGTTTTTGAGATACAGGGTGTTAAAGTTTTATGAAAAAATATGGTTTTACTTAAATATTTCAGAAAATATTAGAGATATTAAAATGAAATTTTACAGAATAGTTTTATTTATTAAGACACACATTTGTACCAAATTTGAACGAAAACGGCCGCCCCCAACTATATTTTTTATTGGTGGGGGTGGAATCACACCCCGGGAACTTTTTATTTTGCATGTTAATATACTGTTTAAGAAATCTTATTTAATAGGAAATTTAATAAGGAAACTTTTGTGTCTCTTGAAATTTTTCGTTTAAATGAGTCGTTTTTAAAAAAATGCGAAAAACTTAACACATGTCATCAATAAATCGACAAAATAAATTACCAGTTTTTTGAAATTCGATTTATTGATGACACGTGTTAAGTTTTTCGCATTTTTTTTAAAAACGACTCATTTAAATGAAAAATTTCAAGAGACACAAAAGTTTCCTTATTAAATTTCCTATTAAATAAGATTTTTTAAACAGTATATTAGCAGGCATATCTCTAATATTACCAAAAATATTTGAGTAAAAGTTAAAACCTTATTTTTTCATAAAACTTTAACACCCTGTATCTCAAAAACGAAGAGATGTTGGACAAGATTTTATAGGACTTTTTTTCTTAAAATGTACTCAGGAATAACCCCTTAAAATATGTCCACGTTATTCTGGAACACCCTGTATAAGTGAATGCAACAGACGATGTAACGTATGAGTATGTGGTTAACTAGAACGGAGGCAGGCCGACTATCACATCGTAAAACATTGTATGTATTTTAATTTTTAAAATTTCTAAGGAAATAATTACAATTTACAATAAACAGTATACCCAATTTACTAGTATTTCTTTATAAATAATCAAAATTTTAATTAATTTTATATGATGTTATCGGTATCATATTTATATGATTT
>SSSI01007444.1:23647-46576 GCA_004796505.1 Oryzaephilus surinamensis | reverse complement strand
CTATTTGTCAAATATATTAGTCGGGGTGATGGATGTGTCAAGGGCTTGTATATTATTTGGTACTTCACCCTAATCTGATATAAATTGCAATGATAGCCCTCGTGGCAACCATCACATCATCCCTTTATCAGTGCATATAAACCCGGGATAATATCAAGTGTGCGTGTAGGTAATTTCATATGTATGCAATAATCATCGCATTATATTACTACTGTAAATAATATTAGATAAATGGACTGAAATCAATTTTGAACGATTCTCTACAGTCGGATCGGCGAATCTTGAATGTCACGTGACGAAATGTGGAATATGTCAAAGACAAACGTTATGAATTTCTAATATACGTATATTAAGGGCCGATCTATTCACCTTATGATAAATTTATCCTAAACATATATAATTTCTATAGAAACAATTGTGTTAACAAATGTTTCCAAGGAAGTTATAGGGAAGATAAAATTATCAGGAGGTGAATAGATCTGCCCTAATAATATTAATTTAATTAGCGCAGTTTCACGTCATTTCGATTTTTTCTAAATTGTGTTTTTCCCAAATTTCGACTAACATGAACATATAGTTGCTATTTCGTAGTAATTTGTCACGTGACATTAAACTATACCTACTATTGTTGGAAACGTGAGAAAATGTCAAAACAATAATCTTAAACGTCATGTGACGAGCTGTAGAATATATCAAAGACATACGTTTTGAATTTCTAAAACACTGATTTGATTAGCGCAGTTATAAGTCATTTCGACATTTTTTAAATTGTCTTTTTCCAAAATTTTGGCAAATTTATGAGCAAATATATAAATAGTTTCTATTTTGACTCACAACTATTGGATTGTAATTTGTCACGTGACTACTATTAGTTGAAAACGTGAGAAAATGCCAAAACAATATAAAATAATTAAATCGTTATCGCGGCATTCAAAAACGGCTTTATCTTTGCCTACATAATAGTTGTAAGTATACAGAAAAACGGCAGCAACAAAAGACAGTAAAGTGCATTATCAGTCAAAATGGAACGCATTTATATATGCAAATATAGCCTGGAGGCCGTTTAATGCATACCACAAATACACAATGTTCAATATAATACGATATATAAATACACTTGCGATTATTCTATATAACATTGTGTTTTATATTATATAGAGTATAAAAGAGAGTTAAAAGGCAGCAGGAATGTTAGATAATTTTATAAAATTAGTTGGTAATAGGTATTTTAAGAATTGGTTTAACAAGCCCACCCAACGTGTATAAATTCGAATCGAATGATTCCTTCTCTATATGTATACTTCTTCCACATTCAATACACCTCGACATCTTCTTATCTTTATAACTTGCCCGTTTAATACTATACGGAACCGTCCAAAATGGAAGATAAAAATTTTAACTATAATATAGATTGGATTTTTAATTTGGTTCGAGCCGGTTCACATTTTTATTTACAGGCCATTATTTTATATTATTATTGTTTTTTGCTTATACATATGATTTCCACAATCACTTATTAACAAGCACTCGAATTTACGATTATAGATTTGTATCGTGAAAATTTTCCTGCTGACGATGGCCACCAAAGTGGCAATTTGGCAAAACGACACATAACAGAAAAAAAAATTAATTAAAACTAGTTGGGTCTTTTAATAGATTTTCCCATATGATGGGAATTATTTGTGTTGTTCCCTCATAGAAATAATTGACATGAAAATATCAAAAGCAATAAATAAAATGTGATTAGTGGCCGGCGGCGGGCACAAAACACTGAACACACAGTTTTGTTCAAGAGGCAGGTGAATGTGTTGTCGCGCTATAAAAATTGAAACCGGGAGCGCACCATCACCATTTGGGCCTCTTGTATCGGTATAACCATAAGGTCATCGCTGAAATTGCTCTCCACTTTAGTGGAAACCAGTAAACTGCCTCTCTTAATTACCTATTACACAAACAGACCGACTTTCTTTGATATAAACCGATAACAGACCGAAACGACCAACTCCTATATCACACGCGCTACCATCAAATATACTATATAGGTATATTGTATAAACTTGGCCCATTGGAATTTTCACATTTTCAACTACTAGCCAACATGTAGAGTATTAGATAAGGGAAACAATTGGCTTATCTATGGGACGTGGGGTGGATGGTTGTTTGTATGGATGGACCACCTCGAAGAGGGAAGTTTATGGGCTAGTCGATCGATATCGGTAACAGAGAAGGTTAGTTGTTTTTGGTATTGGGAAAAGCTTCTGGACATTGATCTGATGAAGATTTTGACAATAAAATTTATTTATTATCCAAAAATTGGAATTGAATCGATTTTTAACCAAATTTTCAATAGAATTGAGTTATTTTGAGTTTTTGATTTAAAAAATGTTAGTACCTATTATTTAATTTTGCAAATAATTTTTATAGACAATAACAGTTATTTATGTAACAAGGGTGTAATATTAGACATTTCACGAGTCTTCAATTACGCCAATGATACGTACAACGTTTTATTATTATTTATTCCAATTATTGCATTTAATTTTCATGGCGCGAATTTTATAACTGTTTGATATATGAAGTTATACATATAGTAGTTTCGCTATATCTTTGATGCTACGTCACAAATTGTAATTGTACGAACTAATCCAATATTTGTGAGTCTAAAAAGAAACTATGTATGTCCATTAAATACGAATTTCTCAAGTTTTACTTGAATGTAAAGATATGCGGGGGACTGCGCTAGTGCCGCTAGTCAAATGTTTGTAAAAATTCATAATAATGACAAATTGTTTGCGAAATACGTATAATCCTAATAGTGCTTTAAAATACTTTAAATGATTATGAAATGCAAAAAGTAGTACTTAACTACATTCGTATAGGTAATTAAAACAAATTAAATATTTTCCATCTTTATTTAATACTCCCTATAATATTAATGCGATAATGCAGAATAATAACGTATGTATTTGATAAGTTCTACTATTTGTGATGTAGCATCAAAGATATAGCGAAAGGAGTATAGTTACTTTATCGTTGCTATAGGGACGTTTTAAGTTGCTTAGCAAATTTTGATAGTTCTGTGCAATAAAATCTAAGGGTAAACTCGCGAATGAGTGCGTATTATATGTTGATTATTAAAAATGGAATAATATTAAAGATTTTTTTATAATTTTACGAACTAATTCTTGATTCTTAATTTCTTAAGAGCTTTCAACCAATTTCTTAACAATAAATACTGTTCCAATAAAATCGTAACAGTTTTTACAACAATTCATAAAAAAGCTTATATATTTTTTTACAATTTCTGAAATTACGTGGAATAATTAAATTTGTTAATTTTAAAAATTTGGCGAATGCGCCATCATCACAGTATCAAATTGTTTCCAATCTTCCCCAACGATAAGAACCCAGAATTTACGTTTTGCCATTTGATGGGACTAGTAGACAGCACCACATCGTTTGTATCCCATCAGATAAAAATATGAAATCGAAAAACTCACCTCATTATCCAAAAGGGCAAAAAACACATTCACTAGTTAGGTATAATAAAATAATGTCCGGTTCATATATATGTGAAATAAGATAAATAGTTTAAAAGAGAGAGCCCTATAATAATACCAACACACTACTGTGTATAGTATATAGTTATGATGGCCAATAAAACGAAAATGATCTGACATTTTGAGCGCATATAAGATGCTTTGATAAAATCGTGTGCCAACAGTAATAATGAGCCGGAGAAGAATATATGATATAGTAAATAAAAGGACATTGGAGGAATACGGTTGAAGAGGAAAAGAGACAACCAGAATAATATATATATATGTATATTTATATAAAAGATCGGCGAAACGCGCTGCTACACAGAAACTGGTATAAAATTCTTGCACACACAACATCAGCACAACATAGAAAAAGAAACAGTATAGTCTATCTTTGTGTGTAATAAATGGTCATCAGCATGTCGAGGCGGCCAATGTTTTATAAACACTTTTAAAAGCTATAAATTTATTGGTTTTATTTTGACTCTCTTCTATATAGCTGTGTTTTAATACTAAATCTGTGTGTCTTGTGCAAAACTATACTCTTCGGCCTCCGTATACTCGTATACGTGTATATATGTGTGCGTGTGTGTGTGTCTTTGTCGGCTGCCGTTTTGTCTCTACTTCTCATCGACATTAAAAACACCATTTCTGTTTGCAACATCTTCTTAAGGCCCTTTATCCCTAAACTGTACACTTTACATAATTCGCATACCGAACATTTTTTGACTACTGTAAGAATTTCATTTCCATCATAGACAACTTTTAGACGGCCCCCTCGTTTATTTTTAATCAAAATTTTCTTGTTTTCGCAATTTGCGTGCGTGCGATGGTAATTAGTTGGTAATTTTATTAAAATGAGTGCATTCATCACGATTATTTATTTCACGATTTTTGAAAAAATCGATCCAACGTTCTTTTTGTATGATTAGAATTTTTTTTGGTAAAAAATTCTTCCTCTTAGATAATCCCATCGGCGGTGTTATAGTGCCAGGTGCTGAAGAAAGGCCACATGCACATTCCACACATATTAAATTTAAATCGTTGTAATTCGTTTAGGGCCACTGTTTCATTTTATCATAAAATGTGGAAGCCATCATCAACAGTTTCCTATTTTTCCAAATGCATATAGAAATGGTTATAAATATGTATAGTGTGTTTGTAAATGCGGTACACTTTGTATATATAGATATAGATTTAATTATGACGATCATGAGAAAGATTCCAAAGCTGGTTAAACGTAAATTACTGTCAAGTTGTGTTTAGTTCTTGGAAAAGTGAGAATTCGGTGTATTCAATGTGGACGACATTATTACTATATACAATTCTTAATACTATACTAGTATACTACATATATATTTATTACAATTAAATAATATTATCATATAAGAAATTTTAATTAGAATTTAATTAATCGCATGTTTAAACGTGTTGAATACATACATATAAGTTCTAATATATAAATATTAAATAGAAGAAATGAAAAATTTATCAAGTATGATCGGGATGTTGCTCTTAAATACAGTTTATTTATTACCAATATTGGAATACTAGTAATTATTTGTAAGGAAATTAATAAGCCGTTACTTTATTACAAGATTATGGGGCCGGAATTTATAATTGTAGACTAATTTGCTATTAAAAAATTATGCTAAATAAGGGGGTAACTATAGTGCTTTGTGCAAAAAAAGGTTATTAGTTTTATTGGATGTGGGTAATTGCATAAAGCAGTGATTTTTTGAATAATGCCGTCGGCTGATAAAGCTAGGTTCACATATAATGAGCACAAGCTTAAAAATGAACTTATTATGGTTATCGAATTGTATGGATTTTGACCATTTTAGTTCAATTTACTAAAGATTTTATATAAAATCGTAAAAATATTTTTAAACGTAATCATAAAAAATGATGAAAATTGATTTGGAAATTTTGGAAAAATTTGAATGTATGAAATTACGAATATTTGCAATTTATGCATGGTCTGTAAAATATATAAGCGTTCCTCTGAGATCCTAAATGTCATCATTATGAATAGAAACGCATGTGTCAATTGTCTATTTTTGCATGCATTTGGGGTTGGTTAAAATTAAAAGTGTAGTTAAGAATTGTTAATGTAGTCAATATAGGCAAAATTATTATTATTATCATTATTATTTAGATATCTCTTAATCAACCATTCCTCAACATCTGCCTATATACCTAACTTATGCATGATTTACATTTTTCTATTGGTTTAAATTTAAGATCATAAAAAACTTATAATATACTTAGATATTTTATTGCATCAGAGGAATTCTTATATTTTACAAACCATAGGTGCATAATCTTAAAAATATCCAGAAAGTGATTGTTAATTTTGCTAAATTTATTGAAATACGAAAATACTGAAAGGAATTACTTAGTGTACAGTAATATTGTTCATAAAAACGTGCATAAGGCTGCCCATTACTTAAAAATCGAACGAAAGATCAATAAATAATCGCAACCATTGGACCATGTAGCAAAACAATTAATATTGCAGCTTTAAACAACTTGATTATTTGTACTTGTATACTTACAACGTATTATATAGCATATTGGAGGACGTCATAAGTCACCAAAACAGTGGGACATTCGTATACACATTTAATATAATATTAAATATAATAAATGTACCAGTAACGGGTATTTTGTTTGTATAAATATAAATGCGGAGACTCCCTCCGGTGCATTTAAACGCACCACCACACAATAATAATATCCTTTCGCTAAAACGTAAATTATACTAACGTAAATATTAAAATATACAACTTGGTGAATATTCTTTTCGTTCTTTTACAACAGCACAGAGCAGAGAGCATATATACAGAAGTTAACAGATATTTATTGCTGTTCAGTACAACGGCCGATACAATGCTTGAATAATTTATAAGGTGAGATCTGACAAACACAAATTTTAAAAACTTACGGAATGCTCCTATTTACCTACTCGAATATTTCTCTTTAAAACAACTTTAATCATCTTCTTGATGGATTGCCCTTTTTGTAAAAACTGTTATATTCACAGTAAATGCGAACCGATCTTTTTTTTAAAGAAAAAATGTATTTATTTCTATATGTAAAGTCTTTTATATTGTTGATGATGGCTGTTGGTTTCCAGATAGGCGGTATGCAGTTGTTTAATTGAAAAGAAATGTTACTTGTATATAATGTTCATGGCCACTGTTTGAATATATCACTTTGTATTTGCTCATATTTCATGTCTTTTTAGTGTCTACATAATGCATTTGTAAATGGTTGTTATCAAACCAAATAAGAATATAGGAAATGCTTCTGTACAAGACTGACTAATTGTCATGTCGGATCAAAGAGCCTCTCTTATCTGCCTTGTGAATCTTTTTGCATCTTTTTTCAACTATTTGCTAGCGCAATTCTATGATTTTGCAAAAATGAAGCCGTTTTTGGCTACAATCCATTTCAATTAGAACTGGATGTACGCATTGCACAAGATCAACACTTTATCATTTTTTTAAGTTTAAGGAAGAATGCCAACAATGCCATTAAGAGTGCCGACAAAGAAACTATTACCATATCAAGAATATGTTTTGTACAAAAAAAGAACATTTAAAAGGATGTTTTATCCTCTTAGTCGATTTTTTTGTCTAAAAATTGTAATTAAGCAACAAAAATTGCTACATTATGTAATACTGTAATTAAAATTCTGAAACAATGGTAAAATAACGTTAGAAATGAGTTGTTTGCATGTAGATCGTCCGTTTTCTTGCAAATTTCCAACAGAAAATCCAAAACAACAACAAAAATATCGTACAGTAGAAAATATTCACACAGCACACAGGAGAAATTATTTAGAAAATTAATTATCTAAATTTCGAATGTAAAACATTTCTATTTAACATGAAACGTAATGTTGTACAGCTTGTTAAAAATATTTAAACAATAAAAATGTTACACGATTTCTTCATATAAATACAAAAGAACAATACAGAGCTTTGTTAACATATTTTAATGAATTTATATTTACATTGTGTGGCTTAAAATTAGAAATTATCGACAGAAAAATGTACTAATAAAAATGTTGTACGGTATTATTTCGAGAAAATAAAACAAAGGCCAGAATTTGACGGCATTGCGGTCAGCGCGGGACCCTTTTCGCAAGTGCTGAAAGGCTGAAACTGAATTTTAAACAGTGAATATTTCACCCAGATGGCTGATAGCCTGTCAACTGAGCATTGGATTGCAATTTGACAACATGATTGCAATATCCCGAAAAACAATTCCCTTTTTAAAAGGAAACATTCAATTTGTTAACATTTTGCGATCCGTTTATTTATCACGTCATAAATTTCATACCGTTTATTTATGGTTTTCGACCCGTTTTATAGCATTTTACGAAATATGAGCTAACTTGACTGTAAAGTGTCAAAAATTCCAAAAAATCTATATTCTTCAATAAAATTCGTTTAATCAACATGTTTTTTAAAAAATTTTGAAATAATCATTCGTAATGCCGAAAGCTGCGAGCTTTTTGCCAAATTTACGTTCTGTTTTTTGTAGCAACGTCGTGTGTGGTGGCAAATATACGCGTTTTATCATATATAATATGTTACAAAAGGAAAAATGCCAAATTCAGCCGGTAAGTCTTTGACAACACAACAAAGCAAAAGCTTTTAAAGCTCATATTTTCATTCCTGGTAGTAGAGTGTGCTATGAAATAATGAAACCGCTGATTGGTGGAATTTTGTTGCCATAGAAACGCCCCTTTATTTCTCCGGCATTATGTACGGACGGGCTTCTTGTACATAAAGTCCGTTTTTAATGTTTAAGCTCATACTTGTATACATTTTCGTCCAAATTTGGTATCATCAACATTCAATTTTTATTGAACTTTTCATATTATATATAGAGTGCTTTGAAATCGCAATTTCAAATCATCCATTTTGTACAAAACGCCATCGGCCATTTTGATATTAATAATTAATAATTTATGAAATGGGTACATATATTAAGCTCTAATTTGATTAAAACGAAACAAGGGGTTGTTTATAGCATTAGATAAATAATGAAGTTTATGAGCTCGTTTCATTTTGTAATAAAATACCAAAATATATATATACATGTAAAACGGAACATCGTCTTTATTTACATGAAAGCCTGTAAAGATTAATATCTTTAAGGGCTGTATTAAAAGTTAATGAGTTCCACGGGCTCGGTATATAGACCTGATATTAAAATTTTTACTTTCTAATAAACTCCCCCTGAAACGAGTGCAATGTTGATGAACGGAGTATACTTAAAATTAATAAACAGTGCATTAAAAATTATGGAATAATGGAATAAATACAAATTTGTTTTCTATATCAAAACACGTAAAACGTTATAGATACATATATAATGTTGCTATTATAAATTCGATGTGTAAGGCATGTGAAATGTTCTAGTTAAATGTTAACAATTGTTTATTTGCGTACAGAATTAAAATACTCTGTTGATGGCATACCAATCGTTCGCTTTCTGATAGATTTATGTCACATATAATGCGATGTTCGACCATTCCGGCGACACTGATTTATTTATATTACAATTCAGGGATGCGTTCATGCTTAAATTAATTAATCTTTTCACTTATACGTGTACGAATTATTTGCATACGCAGTTCCATAATGGCCAAGACCCGATTTAGCACTATTAATACGATTTTCATCCTGGGACTATAATACTCGGCTATGTTCGGAAAATATTAAAAAATGCCGCTTTTATTGGCCTTTCAAAATTTAAACACCAATAAAAATGCATAATTTTGAAAATCCCGCAATTTTACGGTTCGCTTCATACTGAACAACAAAATATAATAAATCCAGATTAGTATTGGTATATTTATTGTATTTATTTGCAGAACACCTGCCTTATTTGATATTTAATTAAGTGTGAATGACGACCATATCGAATATAAATGGGGTTGGTATATGAATTAATAAAATAAGATTAATTCATTGAACCCCAATTTATAAGCTCCCTGCTTTTATGAACTTGATGAACAAGTGTTCAAATAAATTCTACAATATGAATTATATATTTTTATAATGTTTTAATATTAAACTGTCAGCAAGTTGGCAACTTGACGATTCAAAAGCCTTAAAATCAATTCATTTAATCAGTTTGACCGCATCTGATCTTCTCTTCTTCGTTTTCGTTTTTTTTTTTAAATTGGATCAGCTCTTTCTATATCTGTATCTTGGGACAGTTTATGTACTGTCAAGAGAAGGCCTAACAAGGGTGTACCCCCTGCTGATCACTACCGACCACAAAAATTATTATTGATTACTGATCGTTCCAGTGGTGGCAGCACTACGACTCGTGTATACATTATACATTTATGTTTTTTTTTATTCTTCTGCACCGGTACAAGTTTGTTTCTGTTTAAATTTTCCCACACTAATTGATTACGAAAGAATTTCAATAATGTTTTTATATTAAATGCCGAATTGGCAATAAATATACCCTCGGTTTTATATTATTTATATTAACATGCGTAGTTTTTTTTAAATATTTTTAAAGGAAACGGATACAAAATTTGCATATAACACACAGGAAATGCAAAATTTATATAATAAAATTCTATCAATTTATCGAAATAACCCGTATTATTATTGGTAATATTTGCATAAAAACCGTAACAAACGTTTATTGTAATTGAAATTGTTCATAAAACGATGCATGTACATATATTTAATTAATTTTTAAATTTAATAAAGTTTCGTAATATTTTTGGTATGTCTTTTAAATTCTATCCCTGTTTTGTACCTGTGGAGGTCGTGACCCGCCATAATAAATTGTCCCCATCAACTGGTTAACGAAAAGCCATAAGTAATACAGTCTCTAATTGAACCGTTCGTTCGATCTGTTTGGAATAACTATATAAAGAGAAGTTGAAACAACAACACAGGATGATTTGTTTTCGTTTTCTATTTTAGTGGAGGAGGTGATGGTGAAGGACAGCACAGTACCTCATCGGTTGACACGTCAAGTAGCGTGAGACAAGAATTCTTTTGGTTTCAGAGTCAGCGGCACTCTCTCTGCCTGGCTGCTGATGTCAACTATCGGCACATACAATATATAAAATGTAAAACAAAACTGAAGAGAAGAAAAAAAGGAACAACCCGAGAGATCTTACAGCATCATCACGGCGTTCGCTCTTATCTTTTACAATTCTTAATCATCATTTATTATTATGTATTCGGGTTTTCGTTATAAGCGAAATTTTGATTCGTTCGACATGTGTCAGTGACGAATCGTTTTGGAAATGAGCTTTAAAGCAGTATCAGTTTAATCGACGGAATCATATTGAAATTTGGGGAGGTTTAATTGTTACGTACTAAGTATAGAAAAATGAAGTATTTATTCTGGAATTACAGAAAAATAAAGTTTGTAATCAGCAAGAGATATAAAACTTTTCTTATGAAATTTCCTATTGAAAAATCAATTCGTTTTTTAAAATGTTTCAGATTTTACGTAAAAAATGATTGAAGAACTCTCACTTTGCATTTTACAAAGAATCAAACTTTTTAACAATGAATCAAACATTTTACCAAACATGACTTTGTTTTTATCAAATAAACGATACAATCAAATTTCCTATCAAAAAATCAAACAGTTTTTTACAATGATTCAGTATTTACAAAAAAAATCGAAACGAAAAAGTCTAAGTTTGTATTTCAAAAAGAAAAGAATCAAACTTTTTAACAATTAATTTATCAAGTATTCTCCTACCCATGATCTGTTTTTATCAAATAAATGGTACAATTACTCAAAAACAACGTTTCTAATAAAAAAATTAGAGACATTAAAGTTTTCTTATCAGATTTCCTATCAAAAAATCAAACAGTTTTTTTACAATAATTCAGAATTAACAAAAAAAAAACACAAATAAAAAAGTCTCAATTTGTATTTCAAAAAGAATCAATTAAATCTGATCAAAAAGATTAAAGAGATATACTTTTACTTATATCTTAAGGAAACTTTTGTCCATCAAATTTCTTATACCGAAATTTTTAAAAATTCAATCAATTTTTAACAACGTTTCAGAATTTACGAAAAATGAGACATAGAAAATTCTTCACTTTGTATTCCAAAAAGAGTCAAACTGTCCAACAATTTATCAAACCTTTTACTACACACATGATCAGTTTTTATCGAATAAAAATGAATACGTTGCACACATATGCATCTACAATTGCAATAATGCCGGATACCGTTTGCGATCTAATTTTTTTCCCTTCACATAAAATGTCAGGCAATGCATCAAATAAATTGTATATTCAAAGTATTTCGATGTGAACTGAATGATGGACATGTTAACACAATGTATATGCAATAGAGTGGTCCTCAAGAGCGACAGGACAGCTGCTTAAAGGAAGAAGAAAATAAGCGACTAGACAGGCGGACTGCTTCCGTTTGCATGATTTAGTATCATTCTAGTACAAGTTCACATGTGTGCTCTATTTGCATCCCCTAGATGGTATTTGACAGTTTAAACTGTCACATTAGGATTATATATTGTGTAGCGAAAAAATATTGCCTTCTGCGTCGTTAATAAGAAAAATACACTGGTTTTTGTTTTGTTTTGACTTTTCGCCCTTAATTAAACACTTCTATATGTATAATGCATTTTATTTTTGATATTATAAGCCGTTTCCATTTTGGTGTGCACGGAATGGTACGACTTAATAAATGAATGTTTGTCTTTAACAAATTTTCCTTATTCATAAACATAATTTGTTTCGTCTTGGAAGTTGAAAAGTTTCCTACATGAATGTAGATTAAGTGTTGACATGGAAAATGAAGTTGGAATTCTTGTGGAGCCACGATGGGGAACTAATCAGCCGGGACATTATCAGAACAATTACGGGAATGCTATATTAAAATAATGGAAAAATGCAGGCCTTGGTATTATGCATACATATGCGTTCAATTAGAGATAAAAACAAATTACCATTTTCAAAATTTCGAATTTGGATATAGTCGATTGAATTCCATAATTTTCGGTATTCACAGGATATACATATATATGGCGATACATGTATGGATCGCCAGGAATTTATGGAAAGCCCACAGCGCGTAAGTCGATTCTAGAATCATCATCAACAGCAGTGGCTATCTTATCTTAAAGTTGGATCTTTCTTCTTGAAAATTTACCGACATCTTATGGAATGTTTGTAAATTGGTTCTTACATGCCGGCAACTACACAACTGCTTGCCACTATTATATTTATTGTGTGTCCTTTTTGTCCAAAGATCGATTTCTATTGTTTTCGTTTTAAAACGAAAATTACATCTTCAACTTCTTCATACCATCATATATATTTATAGAATATGGTGAATTGAATGTAATTATTACATATAAATATCTATCCATTTACTGCCAATCAACACTCACATATATTTTATATATATTACAAAATATTTTAATGGTTTTATGTTGTGTAATTATTATTGGCAATGGCTCATAAATAAATTTATGACATGTAATTAAATTTATATTCAAGCTGTAATGAAAGGGCGGTTTGAATTATTAATATTTTGTAATGAACAGCTCAATTTCGTATTATATTTAGCAGAAAATTTGTTTTCCAAATAAATGGTTGAATTCATCTTCAAAATGAAAATAGTATTACAGCACATTCAGACATTCTACAGATGTTTTTACAGATTTAATATATATGGTGTGTGATTGTTTAATTATAAATATGTATGTTGAAGTGAAAATTGTTGTTATATTGTGAAACTGTTTGATTTATAACTAGAAAATTGAATTTTTCCATTTTATATATAAAATAAGTAAAATGATACGAAAAAGGTGCATTCTGTTGTTTTCTTTTCCACACACAATATGTGTCTCTGAGGAAAAGATAAAAATACACAACAAAACGCATTCTATCCGAAACAGTCACGTCTATAAAGACTTTTTAATCCTAAAAATATCTTCCAGAAAAAGTTATTTTGTCAGAAACGAACAAAAAAGCTTCTAAACTGCATGCATTAATTACATGTGATTTAACATTTTAATTGATATACAGTTTTACTTAAATGGTTGAATATTTATTACCTGGCAAAACATAAATGGGCTACAAAATACTATTTCTGTAAAAAATGGCACTTTGTAAACACATGCTCGAAAAAAACAAAAAAACGGAGACCGTGTATTTTAATGTTGTGTGATAAAATTATGGCCTTTGATAAAAATTCATACCTACACATAAATTAAATGGAAAAAAACGACCTTCCAAACTGTTTGGACTTTGGAGACAATAAAGAACATTCTTGCATAGATTGCAATAATAATAGAAAAAGAGCGTTTAATATTTGGCGGATGCGCCTCTGAAAAGCATATTTTTTCCTCCATCTCTGATGTGAACTGAATTTCAGCATACAAAGGCGGCGGCGCCGTCCCACAATATATATTGATTATTAAACCTTTGTGCCTTATACTTGGAACACTTAGTTAATTTAATAGCATAGCTCCTTGATGAAGCAAATAACTTACGCACTAAGAACACTTCATATCGGCTGTTCGACTCAATGACTTCCAAATTCACTTCGCAAAACACCGATTTAATTACACACACAAATATTCTAATAATATTATTGGGAGAAAGCATGTTGTCAAAATAAAAAAATTAATTTCCAAATTAAAAATAGCACACACACACAGAAATGATAACATCTCATCGTTTTATGACTGTGAAATAATTCTTATTTGACGAATGTATGGGCCGTAATTATGTCGACATGTATGTATAAATCACAGTGTCTAATCAGAGTGTTAAGACAATTGTGGCTGAAAATAGCGCACAGCCCTAAAACCGTTAATATATATGTTATTTTTCTTGTGTAGTGTCTAGGAATAAAATTCATTGAGAGTTTCTATTGTTTTGGTTAATTGTTTGAGTTTTTGTTTTCATTTCCACCCCAAATGTGTTCAGAAATAGAAAGAAAACTCGACGATTTTATGTTCTGCATGCTGTTTCGAAAAACTTAATTTTATCACACTTTAATTAATTATTAATGGAATAAATTCAGTTTTGTTGAAAGCCATTTAATTCCGTACATTATATGTTGGTGTGTTAAGTTTTAATGGACATTAAACTAAAAGTTTTTAAGTTGAAAGCTGTGTACATATTTGCCATTTCGCATTTATGTGAATGCCGTATAATGATTTTTATTTAAGCATTATTAAAGCAATCAACGAAGAAATCTAAATTTCGTTCCAATAGAATACAATTAGTCGTATAGGTAGAAAAACACCTTTTTGGGCCCAATCTACAACAACAAAATAATTATACGTGCTATAATGACTGACAATTTTTCATTGTAACGAGTCTGGATGGTTGTTACCATTTTAAAAATCAATCGCTATCAATTAGTAATTGTAACAATGCAACGTGCGGACATTATCGGCAAATGGAAAACGACTAGTTTTGTTTAATAAGACTGTTAAAATTCAGCAGGTGTCGGTATATTTGTTTGGTTTTATCTTTATTAGTTCGTTTTAAATGTGGCGGCCACATTTAAACCACTGTTTTGTGTTGAGGGAGAAACAAACCTATTATTTTAATGGAAAACTGTTTCGAATACCATCACACACACACAAGTCTTATTTTTTTTCTTGTATAGTTATATATTATTAACGATTTTGACAATGGCATTCGACACATTGTCTGTATTATATATTTTTATTTTATTATGTGCATAAATTATGTGCGTTTAAAGTTGAAAGGGACACGTGCTCACACTCTAACATCTAATAAAATTTTCAATAAACTTCGAATTGTGTATTATGGGTCAAACGCCCCCTTCGAAATGCAATAAAAACGTTTAAAAGTCGTGACTTTTTGTGTATATTCAAAATAGACAACAACATAAAAGTGTCACATAAAATATAATACGGAATCAAATGTGGTGACGGAAATGTTATTATTATTGTTTTGCACCAATAATGGGGTGTCTTTTTACAAATCGATTTTATAAATTGCCACTTTTCCCATAAAACTAATGACTGAACACATATGGTATCATGTGTTAATTAGGTCGTCTTTGCTCATATTCCGCTCATCCTGTACAATTTACGATAATTATACAGGATGTTCCAACAGAAATGCGGAACATTTATTAAGGGATGATTTTACAAATAATAATGTCCCAGATTTGCAATAATTAACAAATTTTTCAATCTTCTAAAAGTATACCATTCAAAATTTTTAGCGTGAAAATCGCATCTTTAAGTTTCTAAATAATAAACTATTATTTTTAGAACAATCTAATATTCATTAATTTAGATTTATTTTCGCACATCCTGTATACTGTAAAGATTTTGAGTTATTTTTATCTATAGAATTTTTTTAATCTATGAAAAAGCTCGTTTTTTTTAACCTTTTTAAGAATAAACTATTTTTAGAACAATTCAATATTAATTAACTTGAATTTATTTTCATACACCCTGTGTATCCTAATGATTTTGAGTCATTTTTATTGGCAGAATTTTTTTATTTACCAAAAAACCCCCTCTCTTAATTTTTTAAACAACAAACTTTTTTAGAGCGATTCGATATTTATTAATTATCTTGAATTTATTTTCGAACACACTGTATACAGATTCTACCTTACCGGCATGTGGCCCACACTTGCAACTCACAATCGCACACAGAAAAGACAATCTGTGGGGGCGTTTTACCAAAAAAAAAGTAAATCATTAATCATAACGTAAATGTTACGTTACCAATAAACGTAAATCAAATCGGAAGTCGTTTTCGTGAGCGAAAAAAAACACTGTTTACATACCTGTCAACAATCCTTCTATACAATGGTACAAAAGGTATCGATCAAAATGAAACAACAGCATAATATTTGAATAAATTTAATACTTAACATCAGACTCTTGTTATAGCATCAATTAATTATACACATTTCTTGAAAATCTGATACAATAGTATAAGTTATAAGGAACATTTATTTAAAATAAACGTTATTCCATTATTTTTTAATAGAAAATGTCTCTATGTCATTTATTTAAGAGAACCATGTTATATGATTAAATAATTAAAGTTTGTACTCTCATTCATATATTACACTTAAAAAAAATCACGTTTCTTTCACTGTATTTTCAAAAACTAAATTGTCTATATAATAATGTGTGGTGAAGGTATAGATTAGAACCAGTATAGATCCTTGGACGAGTCCTGGACTTGTGCTTCAAGACCTGCAACACAAACATGAAGAGCAATTTTAATTCTGAACAAAAAAAAATGAAACATTGTCGACGTTTTTCTGCCGTCGGCGGCATACAGGCCGGCGGCTTCCCCATTTTTTCCCTTAATGCACACGTCTACAAGTCAGATAAGTGGTCACGAAGGTATAATTACACCCCATTGCGATTTCCTCAATGTATTTTTATCAAATTACAATATCAGTGTGTAATAATAAAATAATATGTCTGCCATATTGCAGAAAATGTGTGCATTTGTACAAGAATACGGCGGCGGTGCGCGATTCTGCAGAAATAATGCACGTAGTCAGAGGGCGAGACAAAACTGTATGGACACCAAATGGGTGGGTTTGGTCAATATATACGTTTTGCTCTCCATTGGCCACCACACTTTGGTCAAACGAGTTATTGATTTTGTTTTTCGTTGTTGTTTGTTGTTGTTGTTGCTGGTGCTGCTGATGTTCAGGGCCCAGATAAGCACAGAACACATCAGCAGCTGCTGCAGCAGGATTTGTGATCCTGCTCTGTATTATTTTATCATTTTATATGTACAGAATTCAAAGAACTTAAAACTCTCTCTCTATATTAACGTCTATTTGCAGCCAACAACAACATCAACAACAAATACACACAACAATCCACTTTTTCATATATCAAACAAGAGCAAATCTTTCGAATTGCTTCTGCGAAAGCGCTATTAGCACAATCAGGACCGGATTCTACGATGTTTTTTATTTTTAGTTTCATAATGGAGTGGAGAAATAAATAGAAGTGAATAAGAAATTTTGTTTCTTAAAAAAAAATAATTTGGATCAAACTAAACATATTTTTATTTCAAAATAGGAAACGTTTGATATATTTTATGGAAATTGAATATTAAAATCATTGCAAAAAATTTTGAAGCATGAAATTTCGTTTGAGGGGAAAGAAATTCAGTGGTTTAGGGGCTTTAAAAATTCTAAAATTTTAGGAAAAATGAGTTGCAAAACAGGGTTTTTTACTAATTGTAAAAAACGAATTTCTAAAAAGCTTCCTTTGAACAAATTAGAGAAAAATAAATCCGAAATTCAAAATAATTCCAAGAACGTTTGTTTTTTGCATCAGTAATCAGTATAGTTCAAATTTTTGAAAAATTAATTTAAAACAAATCAAGAAACAATCTTTCTGGGATACATTTTAGATCATGATAAAAAAAACCCTTCCAGTGATCATTAAACATGATATAGAATCAGGTATTTTTTTTAAAACTTTTCAAAGAGTTAAAAAAACAAACCCCTTAATAAATTTACAAATAAAACACGTGATTGTATTGTATTTAAAAATTATTCCCTTTAGTAAAAATAATTAAATTTCCCGGATTGATAAAAATTAGAGCAAAAACAGAGTCTATTTCAAAAACATCCCCAGAATTATCTCATTTTTTTTGTTTTCGCGCAAAAGCTTCTCCTTTTTACAATTTCCAAAAAATTTTTTCACCTGACATGGTTGGGTACGATGAATATGGTGACTCTATGGAGGGATGCTGCCAGTCCATGGCCTTGCATGGTGCATGCGAGCCCATATGCAGTCTGGAACCAGGCAACAACAAACCACCATACTGTGCAGCCATGTTATGGTGATGGTAATCGTGCACGGCACGATGATGCTGACTGTATTGGTACCATGCATCACCAGGATGGTAATGTTCGGAATAGAGGTCGGCGGCGGTGGCGCCATGATGACCACCGCCGCCTGTGGCGCCACCATAATGTTGGCTATTCCAAAACGATGGTGGAAAATTTCGTGCGGACATTGGAGAATTTTCTGGAATTAAAAATGGACTAGACATTTTTCTTTTAAATCGTTCCAATTATTGGCATTGCGTCAACAATCTGAACAATTTCATTCATTTGTCAAATTACAGAATCATTGTTACAATTAAACAATTTTAAGAATTTTAAATATTCCGCTAATAAATTAATTAATGCTATTAAATTGTATTATAATGTACAATAGATTGTTTTATATATATATGCAAATTTAACGACCAACTTTTTTGTAATTCAAATAAGTCGATAATAAAATTATATAATATATTCACCACATATAATATTCGCACAATTATTCTAATGATTAATAAACTGTCTAAATGTATAGAAATAAAAATAAAAAATTATATACCAACATTATTAATTTGTACAATAATTTATAGTTTGATTGAATGTAAAATTTAATTGCATTCATTTATTTTATTCTAATAATAAAATGTGCTATATTTGAATATAAAATTCTTTCTATAAGTTTCTTGGAAGCAAACAGTATATTTTTAATTAGTTAAATTAAAGCAGTTCTCTCAAAACAAAGATAATACACCGAGATTTCGGATTAGAGAAAAATCTAATAAAACATGCATGTCCTCAATTAGAGACAACATTAAAATAATCGATTAAAAGAAAAATGCCCACTTAGCGGTGTCCGCTTTTTATGTATTATAATCAAAATATCGTGGCCAGATGATAATACCGATTCGGTTTTATATACAAGAGTAAAAGAGCAAAACCTGAATACATATATCTGTAAGGATGCTGTTTAATTTATCATTGAGACATTCTCGTATACGAATACAAGATAGAAGAGCGCTTCTTATATTATAATAGTCAGTATTTAGTGGTGTGTTTATTAAAAAATAAAATTGAAAAAAAGATATATACACATATATATAATATGGGAGATAAAAGGTAGAAAAGTGATGGTGTTGCACCATTGCTAGAAGACCTCTTGTGTGTGTGTTTGTGTGTGTATTCGAGGACCCGATAGCCATCTCGGTTGTTCAGTCTAGCGACCAAATATTTTTCAATTCTGATGGATTTATGAAAGTAATTACGGTAGTGAAATGACATAAATAACAAATGATTTATTGTGGAAAAGAGCTTGTTCCACAGACATGTGTTTGTGTGGTTTCGTGTGTATGTGTGTGTGTGTGTCTCAAGTCCATTGGGGCCTTTGTATATTAATAATTAATGATCGAATGGAAAATGTTTCCAAATCATGCATTTTCAAGTCAATATTCAATTAGAATAATTTGAAATCGCGCGTAAAAAATTCTGTAATTTCTCCCGCGACATTTTAAACTGTTCATATACAGAGTGTTTGACAAAAAAAACTCACACTCAACTAAATTAATTGTCACACTGGAAAATTTAATAGGAATATTTGTGTTTATTGAAAATTTTATTTTCTACAAAGAAAACAAAAAATTGTTGGCAGAAATGACAGTCTTGTCACACTGTCAAAAAAATATCTTTATTCCAATGACAGTACAAAAAAGATGGAAACCAACAAAAAAAGCACACTTTACACTGGAAAAATTCTCATTTTGGACAGTTACCAAAAAATAATACGATTTTACTTCCTTCGAAGCGTGGTTCATTATACAACACCCTGTATCCTCAAAGAATCCAAAAACTGCCCAACTCATCAGTGATTTATATAAAATGGTATCTGATTATTTTTTTCTTTATTTCTGTATATGTTAAACTTTAGTTTTATATTGTCGATTATCCGACCTTT
The DNA here is from genome assembly GCA_004796505.1 of Oryzaephilus surinamensis. Classification (NCBI taxonomy): domain Eukaryota; kingdom Metazoa; phylum Arthropoda; class Insecta; order Coleoptera; family Silvanidae; genus Oryzaephilus; species Oryzaephilus surinamensis. The sequence goes on along the minus strand of SSSI01007444.1, from coordinate 26,227 downwards.
GAATTTCGCCGGCATGTTTTAACTATACGTTTGTTTATTATATGAAAGCTCCCGATTCCCACACTATAGCTTTGTTCGGGTTTCATAATTTGAACTATTCTAGGATAATTCTAAAACTGCGCTGAACTGAATGCGCAATGGAAAAAATTTATAAACTGTTCTGGGACGGTTAAATATTTGTATAAACACGAACGGTACGTTGAATTGTTGAATTTATGGAACCCAATAACCATAGAGAAAGAAAACATAACAAAAAAATAAGGTTATGTTGCAAGAGTTCGCAAAGAGTTCGCACAAATTTCCACTTCACAGCAAGTACTACTTAGGACGATTCTGAAACAGTTCTCATGGCGTTCACTAAAAACCAAAACACAGAACTACTTGGATCACTTCCGTCCTTAAATAGTTCAAAATAAACCCGAACAGATTTTACTTACTGCGCATGCGTAGTATACTTCTAGGACGGTTCAAAAAAAAACCCGAACAAAGCTTATATAAAGACTAGTTTTGTCCGTGATAAATGTCGCCGTTTACACCGTTGACGAAATAAAACTATTAATTTTCCTTTTCTCGATTGAATTCTTTTATTCTCTTGTATATAGATTTTATTGTGAAAAATTATTATTATACATAAAGTGGACAAATTATATAAATTGCACCAAATTTCTGTATATTATAAATGTTGTGCTGAAAAAAATTGTCGCTATAATTGTGCGAAATTGCTTTATGGAATTCAAGCCATATTTCCAATGCAATTACGATAATTGCGTATTATTATTTATATATGTTTTTATTTTGTCATAATAAGATTATGGCAAAAACTTCAAATAATACCACGGTAGAGAAAGGGTACCAAAAGTAGTTTATTTGACAAAATCGAATTAATTAAGCCCATATGTATTAATTGATACAGATACGTCTAATGAACCATTACGTATCATTATTACAATTTCCTGTATTAATAATCTTAAGCCAAACGAGTTTTTGCCAAAGTTGTGATGCCGATGCCTTTTCTAACCATTTTTTCGTTAAAGTATTGCTACCAACTCACCTTTTGCGTGTGTCGCTGATTTATCCAAAGCCCTGGAAAAGTGCTCATCGACTACGGAGGCCGCATCGCCCTGATAATGTGTAAAAACGACACAATTTGCCGAAACATATTGTGCCCGCGAATTGCCCGCTTCCTGAGAATCGTCATCTTCCACAGCCTGTTGAGGATCTGTTGAAAAATTGTAATTATGTTTTTTTTGTATAAAAAAACTAGCCTGATTAATTAGTACAATTTTTAAAAGAGATTTTCAAGTTAGATAAGAACACACGCCGCAACTATTATTATAAACAAACTAATTAAATGCTGAATTTATTGTATAAATAGTATAATTAAGAGTGCGCTGTTCTCTACACTTTTTATATCCATTGTTAGTCAAATGGATCCGTTTTTATACATTTTAATATTTTACATGTTGAGTGAAATGTTTATACAACATTTTTCATTCCATCACATGTTAATGAGTATAACTGTGAACATTTTCTACTTATATAAACAATTAAATTCAATTTAATGATATACCGATTACCGTGTTAGTTTTTATTAGGCATATTAATTTTCTTTAGTTTTCGTTCATATTATTAGCGTGCTCCAAAAACATGACGGACGCAATGGGAGTTTTTAACATTTTGGAAAAAATCGACACGGTTGTGATTTGATCGTACATGTGAAATCAAACATGTATGATTATAAATTCTATATTTTACGGCCGTTCTAAATTATAATTAAAAGATTATAGGTATTTTGTCAATATAGTTACGCGATTTTTATGAATTTTTACATACATTTGACTAGCGCTGTCAGTTGGAAAAAGCTGCACTTGGGATTTTGCGCATATTGGGTATTACACAAACGTCAAGTTTTGCAGGTTATGATTTTATGACGTTTTACTACATCAGAACTACGTCATGATTAAACAAAAATCATTATTAATTTGGCAAAAAAAATGAATTGAAGCTTCATTCCATCCCTTACAACCTAAGAAAAGTGTAAACATCAAAAATCATTATTAACAATTTGGCGGACTTTCAATTTTTTGTATTATAAAAAAGTTTAAAATTGACTCACAATTTGAATTTGTCGTGTGAGAGGTCACGTGATATAAAAACACAGCGTGACAACTGAATATATTATATTATTATAAAACCAAAAGTGATACAGTATAATTTCCACTTTCTTTCGCACCCCTTAAAATATTTCACATCTGTTTCGATGCTTACATATATTTTTGAAATTGTATATACATAACATCATATTAAAACAAGGCAACTCTATTAAATACCCATTTAACAGCTACATTTTACGGTTGTCACAGCGGTTAGTAACCGAAAGTCGTCTCTTAACTACACATATTAGACATGAAGTAATAATCTATGCGATTTTATTATCATCTCATCATCATTTTCGAAACAGATTTAATTAATCAGCATATACATATACGTTTATATATATGTAAGCCACCATAACACTACATAAAAGTCAAGAAGCTATAAACTCGTAATTATAAATTTGTAATAATTTTACGGTTAATC